>JAGSMR010000204.1:0-83325 GCA_029286605.1 Sericinus montela
TCAAAGCATACTATGGATATATTTATTCAATACTTAACTTGGAATTTTAATTTGGGAAACTCTTCATTAACATAATAGCTTCCTTGCACAAAAAGTGTGGCCTGTGCAATGTAATATACCATTTTATGAATCATGCAAACCGCATTTTAAAAAACTTAAAGTCATGACACTTCCTGTATATATATTTTGAAGTAGCCAAATTTGTAAGATATAATCCTGATATTTTCTAACTTTAGCAGATGTTAACCATTCAAAATATTTTAGAAACCAAAATAAACTTATTCTTAACAAAATACCCAAAACAAAATTGTTTCTCAACAATTGCTACGCAGTATGCGTAAAAGATATATAATGCATTGCCTAATGAAATTAAGTCGCATAATAAGAAAAGATTTAAAAATGTTCTAAAAATGGTTAATTGATAAGATGTTTTACTCAATAAAAGAATTATTTGATGAACGTTAACATTAAGACTACTATTTGACAATTACTGAATATTAAAATTACTAAAAGTCTTCTTTAAATTTGTATAATGGATTAATTCAGTCTAAATTCAGAACATAACAAATTTCTTAATATGATTATTGTACAATGTTTATTTTAATTGTTTTACTTTTTTTATTGTTTGCCTGAATCCAATAACAATTTCATTTTCGAATATATATCAATATTTAATTATAAAATTTTGTACGCCAGAAATGGTCAATGTGATGAGATCTTATGCAATGTTACTGTGTCAACCTGTATACCCACATTATACAAATAAACAAATAAACAAAAACGACGATAAGCTCGCCGCTACCTGTCACCTTGTCCCAAAATCTTCGGTGAAAGGTGGGTCGAAAGGATTTAATCGTCTAGACTTCGGTCTACCTCTGTATTGGAGGAATGTATGTGAATATGTTTCTAAAATAAAAATCGCCTACTTGCCCACGTTACGCCACAAAAATCAACTTTCTGCCAGTGTATATCCCGTTGAAATCGGTCTAGCCGTCTCAGAGACTAGCCGGAACAAGCCGGACAGACATCTGAAACGTCTGGACCGATTTTGACGGGACTTTCACTGGCGGTAGCTGATGTTGTAAGGTGTAACTAAGGCTAGCATTATTTTAGAAACAATAATTAGGGTTTCGCGTTAACTACAAAACCGCGAGAAGAGCCGCAGGGGCAGCATTTAGTCGAAGGCTGTTACACAACCAAGCTTACTTACTTAGATGCTGCACCGACAAAAGCTTATGTTACTTTCGACGTATACATTTCACGTATATAACGTACACACATAACAGCTTGCAGTAGTCCACAGCTGGACATAGGCCTCTCGCGTGCCGTAATCGCCACGCTTGGCAGGCAGATTGGCGATCGCACTATCAGACACCTCGCAACCTAACCTAACATTTGTACTTAGGACGGGTATTATTCCTTGGGGCATCTATGATAATATTGTTCCTTGGGGCATATAGACTAAGGGAAAATCTTAAAGAGTAAATCTACTTTTTCTACATGTCTCGGGACTGGGTATTTGTGGCCCATTCGTTGTTTCTTATTCCATAACACAAGTGAGTTTGCTACTTACGCATGAGACATCGGAGCAATGTATGTGATTTTCAACATATCAATGTATGTGTCTACGTATGTATTCTTGGGTTAATTAATGTTTAGAGAGCCTTAAGATATAATTACAAATTCATAGTGTCCAATGGTATTTTAACATAAGCCTAAAAAGAGATATTGTTTTGACTAATTTTTCAGTGTTCATAGCTATTGCGTTAAATAATGTTTACATAGTTTTATGATAATTATAAATCCATTGTTTTTAATATTTAATTTTAATATACTGAGGCTATTTGTAAAAATAGTATTTGTAATAAGTTTTCTTATATAATAATACTATCTTAACATTGGTTTTAAAAGGACGTTGTTTTGATAGATGTTCAGTGTTCAAGTTAAACGGTCAATTAAAGTTTACTAAGTACAATGGGGTTGCGTTAGATTCGCAATAATATAGCTCTACAAAGCCTAAATGTACTATACTAAAGTGTAAAAATATTAAAAGCTTCAAATAAAAGCAAAAGTAGATAAAGTGAATCAGGAAAATTAAGGATGATTAAATATTATTTTAACATTGGCTTAAAAGGAATGTTGTATTGACAAACTAGCCAGGGCATTCGATGCTGCAACCATGTTTGATGTTAGACGCAACATACAATTAAATGTAGTTTTCATTTGTTTTCATATTTTAATTAATGTTGTTAGTGTGGATCAATAAACATTTATTGAAGTCTAAGTTTGATTTTGATTTGTCTTACCCTTGACAACAGTATGTGTGTATTTATTCATTGAATAAGAATTTAAATTCGTCTATCGACACAGAGTCTATCTCTAGCGGAGATAAAACAGGCGAAATAAATTTTTATAATGTTAGAAATATAATATTAACTCTTTCCTAGACATTAGTTGGGCACGATCACTTCAGCCGAGGTGTCATATTAACGTATTTATTTATTTGCTTGTATATATACATACAGTGGAGAAAAGAATATAAAATTCCCATTTGAAGTTCTTAAAAATATTTACACACCTTGAAAGAGTATGTAGCAATTTGATTTTGTTGATATGTATACATATTTCTATAAAGTATATTATATTAAGTATATTATAAATTAACTAATGAATTCTTTAAATTAATTAATGAATTCTTTACTTATTTAATTTTGTATTATTATTAATTCATATATTTTCTTAGTCAATGATTATACAACTGTCTTATTAGACTGTCTCCTGCAAGATGCTGCGACGACCTGCAGAACATTGCGGAAGTCGATGGGTGCAAATGACACAGGACCTTTCTATGTGGCGATCCTTAGGAGAGGCGTATGTTCAGCAGTAGACTTCTGTTAGACTGTTATGAAGACGATGATCATGATAAGAAGTACATGTCACATGAGATATTGCAATTACACTTTGTTAGTTGAAAGGTCATTTATTGAATGACAACATTTATCGATTGGTCTACCATCTCTAGATGTATGTTTCTGTTTAAATATATTGAGATTTTGATGTTTCATACTTTTAGTATTTTAGTATTGAATATGACCTGTCATACACGCAAATTACACTAATTTTACTAACTTTATCTCATGCACACCAGTGTACATATAGATATCGCGTTCTCATACTTATTATGGAGGAGCAGGTCACAAACTGACCCGTAGCTTAGTTGCTAGCGACCCCGCCTTCGAAGCTAGGGGTTGATGATTTACATGTGCATACGAATCCTCTCTGTCCGTGAGTGTCTCGAGAGGCGACAGAGGGATGGCCCTACCTACCCTACCTATCTCGAAAAATACCAGATTAAAATAAGCAAACTGGTGACAAAGCGATCGCCAATCCGCCTGAATGATCGCGAGAAGCCTGTAGAATCAATCCTGAATAGGACTTTCATAGGCTGCTTTTATGTATATACTCAAACTAACCGCGTTCGTAGCACTATAACAAAATGAATAGTATCACTGAAATCACTTACTATCACTTGCAGGATTAGCTCATTTTGTTCGGGCTAGCTCTAACACCGGTTATGATAATATACTCGTAAAGATGTGAATGATAAATGACAGGATATATCAGAGCACTTTATTACGTGACTGATATCTAGTTCCTAACCATGACGTAATTAATATTGTAAATGATATATAAACATTTAAAACGTTAAGATATTTGCACGTTCCTCGCCAGGTATCCGAGCTGCTGCGCCACTGCACGGACCCCACGTCCTCGGCGTCACCAGGATCTAGTCACGAACGATGCGATGCGATATTGAAATTGAGCTGAAACTCGAATTAAAACTATGTCCCTCTCCGAACTAAGAAATTTAGTAATAATTTGTTGTATTGTGTTATATTTTATAATAAATGGAAACTGACATGTTTTAACTGTTTTATTTCTTTAACAATCTACGCAAAAACGACGATAAGCTCGCCGCTACCTGTCACGTTGTCCCAAAATCTTCGGTGAAAGGTGGGTCGAAAGGATTTAATCGTCTAGACTTCAGTCTACCTCTGTATTGGAGGAATGTATGTGAATATGTTTCTAAAATAAAAAATCGCCTACTTGCCCACGTTACGCCACAAAAATCAACTTTCTGCCAGTGTATATCCCGTTGAAATCGGTCTAGCCGTCTCAGAGACTAGCCGGAACAAGCCGGACAGACATCTGAAACGTCTGGACCGATTTTGACGGGACTTTCACTGGCGGTAGCTGATGTTGTAAGGTGTAACTAAGGCTAGCATTATTTTAGAAACAATAATTAGGGTTTCGCGTTAACTACAAAACCGCGAGAAGAGCCGCAGGGGCAGCATTTAGTCGAAGGCTGTTACACAACTAAGCTTACTTACTTAGATGCTGCACCGACAAAAGCTTATGTTACTTTCGACTTATACATTACACTTATATAACGTACACATAACAGCTTGCAGTAGTCCACTGCTGGACATAGGCCTCTCGCGTGCCGTAATCGCCACGCTTGGCAGGCAGATTGGCGATCGCACTATCAGACACCTCGCAACCTAACCTAACATTTGTACTTAGGACGGGTATTATTCCTTGGGGCATCTATGATAATATTGTTCCTTGGGGCATATAGACTAAGGGAAAATCTTAAAGAGTAAATCTACTTTTCTACATGTCTCGGGACTGGGTATTTGTGGCCCATTCGTTGTTTCTTATTCCATAACACAAGTGAGTTTGCTACTTACGCATGAGACATCGGAGCAATGTATGTGATTTTCAACATATCAATGTATGTGTCTACGTATGTATTCTTGGGTTAATTAATGTTTAGAGAGCCTTAAGATATAATTACAAATTCATAGTGTCCAATGGTATTTTAACATAAGCCTAAAAGAGATATTGTTTTGACTAATTTTTCAGTGTTCATAGCTATTGCGTTAATTAATGTTTACATAGTTTTAAGGGATAATTATAAATCCATTGTTTTTAATATTTAATTTTAATATACTGAGGCTATTTGTAAAAATAGTATTTGTAATAAGTTTTCTTATATAATAATACTATCTTAACATTGGTTTTAAAAGGGACGTTGTTTTGATAGATGTTCAGTGTTCAAGTTAAACGGTCAATTAAAGTTTACTAAGTACAATGGGGTTGCGTTAGATTCGCAATAATATAGCTCTACAAAGCCTAAATGTACTATACTAAAGTGTAAAAATATTAAAAGCTTCAAATAAAAGCAAAGTAGATAAAGTGAATCAGGAAAATTAAGGATGATTAAATATTATTTTAACATTGGCTTAAAAGGAATGTTGTATTGACAAACTAGCCAGGGGCATTCGATGCTGCAACCATGTTTGATGTTAGACGCAACATACAATTAAATGTAGTTTTTCATTTGTTTTCATATTTTAATTAATGTTGTTAGTGTGGATCAATAAACATTTATTGAAGTCTAAGTTTGATTTTGATTTGTCTTACCCTTGACAACAGTATGTGTGTATTTATTCATTGAATAAGAATTTAAATTCGTCTATCGACACAGAGTCTATCTCTAGCGGAGATAAAACAGGCGAAATAAATTTTTATAATGTTAGAAATATAATATTAACTCTTTTCCTAGACATTAGTTGGGCACGATCACTTCAGCCGAGGTGTCATATTAACGTATTTATTTATTTGCTTGTATATATACATACAGTGGAGAAAAGAATATAAAATTCCCATTTGAAGTTCTTAAAATATTTACACACCTTGAAAGAGTATGTAGCAATTTGATTTTGTTGATATGTATACATATTTCTATAAAGTATATTATATTAAGTATATTATAAATTAACTAATGAATTCTTTAAATTAATTAATGAATTCTTTACTTATTTAATTTTGTATTATTATTAATTCATATATTTTTCTTAGTCAATGATTATACAACTGTCTTATTAGACTGTCTCCGCAAGATGCTGCGACGACCTGCAGAACATTGCGGGAAGTCGATGGTGCAAATGACACAGGACCTTTCTATGTGGCGATCCTTAGGAGAGGCGTATGTTCAGCAGTAGACTTCTGTTAGACTGTTATGAAGACGATGATCATGATAAGAAGTACATGTCACATGAGATATTGCAATTACACTTTGTTAGTTGAAAGGTCATTTATTGAATGACAACATTTATCGATTGGTCTACCATCTCTAGATGTATGTTTCTGTTTAAATATATTGAGATTTTGATGTTTCATACTTTTTAGTATTTTAGTATTGAATATGACCTGTCATACACGCAAATTACACTAATTTTTACTAACTTTATCTCATGCACACCAGTGTACATATAGATATCGCGTTCTCATACTTATTATGGAGGAGCAGGTCACAAACTGACCCCGTAGCTTAGTTGCTAGCGACCCCGCCTTCGAAGCTAGGGGTTGATGATTTACATGTGCATACGAATCCTCTCTGTCCGTGAGTGTCTAGAGAGGCGACAGAGGGATGGCCCTACCTACCCTACCTATCTCGAAAAATACCAGATTAAAATAAGCAAACTGGTGACAAAGCGATCGCCAATCCGCCTGAATGATCGCGAGAAGCCTGTAGAATCAATCCTGAATAGGACTTTCATAGGCTGCTTTTTATGTATATACTCAAACTAACCGCGTTCGTAGCACTATAACAAAATGAATAGTATCACTGAAATCACTTACTATCACTTGCAGGATTAGCTCATTTTGTTCGGGCTAGCTCCTAACACCGGTTATGATAATATACTCGTAAAGATGTGAATGATAAATGACAGGATATATCAGAGCACTTTATTACGTGACTGATATCTAGTTCCTAACCATGACGTAATTAATATTGTAAATGATATATAAACATTTAAAACGTTAAGATATTTGCACGTTCCTCGCCAGGTATCCGAGCTGCTGCGCCACTGCACGGACCCCACGTCCTCGGCGTCACCAGGATCTAGTCACGAACGATGCGATGCGATATTGAAATTGAGCTGAAACTCGAATTAAAACTATGTCCTCTCCGAACTAAGAAATTTAGTAATAATTTGTTGTATTGTGTTATATTTTATAATAAATGGAAACTGACATGTTTTAACTGTTTTATTTCTTTAACAATCTACGCAAAAACGACGATAAGCTCGCCGCTACCTGTCACGTTGTCCCAAAATCTTCGGTGAAAGGTGGGTCGAAAGGATTTAATCGTCTAGACTTCGGTCTACCTCTGTATTGGAGGAATGTATGTGAATATGTTTCTAAAATAAAAATCGCCTACTTGCCCACGTTACGCCACAAAAAATCAACTTTCTGCCAGTGTATATCCCGTTGAAATCGGTCTAGCCGTCTCAGAGACTAGCCGGAACAAGCCGGACAGACATCTGAAACGTCTGGACCGATTTTGACGGGACTTTCACTGGCGGTAGCTGATGTTGTAAGGTGTAACTAAGGCTAGCATTATTTTAGAAACAATAATTAGGGTTTCGCGTTAACTACAAAACCGCGAGAAGAGCCGCAGGGGCAGCATTTAGTCGAAGGCTGTTACACAACTAAGCTTACTTACTTAGATGCTGCACCGACAAAAGCTTATGTTACTTTCGACTTATACATTACACTTATATAACGTACACACATAACAGCTTGCAGTAGTCCACTGCTGGACATAGGCCTCTCGCGTGCCGTAATCGCCACGCTTGGCAGGCAGATTGGCGATCGCACTATCAGACACCTCGCAACCTAACCTAACATTTGTACTTAGGACGGGTATTATTCCTTGGGGCATCTATGATAATATTGTTCCTTGGGGCATATAGACTAAGGGAAAATCTTAAAGAGTAAATCTACTTTTCTACATGTCTCGGGACTGGGTATTTGTGGCCCATTCGTTGTTTCTTATTCCATAACACAAGTGAGTTTGCTACTTACGCATGAGACATCGGAGCAATGTATGTGATTTTCAACATATCAATGTATGTGTCTACGTATGTATTCTTGGGTTAATTAATGTTTAGAGAGCCTTAAGATATAATTACAAATTCATAGTGTCCAATGGTATTTTAACATAAGCCTAAAAAGAGATATTGTTTTGACTAATTTTTCAGTGTTCATAGCTATTGCGTTAATTAATGTTTACATAGTTTTAAGGGATAATTATAAATCCATTGTTTTTAATATTTAATTTTAATATACTGAGGCTATTTGTAAAAATAGTATTTGTAATAAGTTTTCTTATATAATAATACTATCTTAACATTGGTTTTAAAAGGGACGTTGTTTTGATAGATGTTCAGTGTTCAAGTTAAACGGTCAATTAAAGTTTACTAAGTACAATGGGGTTGCGTTAGATTCGCAATAATATAGCTCTACAAAGCCTAAATGTACTATACTAAAGTGTAAAAATATTAAAAGCTTCAAATAAAAGCAAAAGTAGATAAAGTGAATCAGGAAAATTAAGGATGATTAAATATTATTTTAACATTGGCTTAAAAGGAATGTTGTATTGACAAACTAGCCAGGGGCATTCGATGCTGCAACCATGTTTGATGTTAGACGCAACATACAATTAAATGTAGTTTTCATTTGTTTTCATATTTTAATTAATGTTGTTAGTGTGGATCAATAAACATTTATTGAAGTCTAAGTTTGATTTTGATTTGTCTTACCCTTGACAACAGTATGTGTGTATTTATTCATTGGAATAAGAATTTAAATTCGTCTATCGACACAGAGTCTATCTCTAGCGGAGATAAAACAGGCGAAATAAATTTTTATAATGTTTTAAATATAATATTTACTCTTTTCCTAGACATTAGTTGGGCACGATCACTTTAGCCGAGGTGTCATATTAACGTATTTATTTATTTGCTTGTATATATACATACAGTGGAGAAAAGAATATAAAATTCCCATTTGAAGTTCTTAAAAATATTTACACACCTTGAAAGAGTATATAGCAATTGGATTTTTGTTGATATGTATACATATTTCTATAAAGTATATTATATTAAGTATATTATAAATTAACTAATGAATTCTTTAAATTAATTAATGAATTCTTTACTTATTTAATTTTGTATTATTATTAATTCATATATTTTTCTTAGTCAATGATTATACAACTGTCTTATTAGACTGTCTCCCGCAAGATGCTGCGACGACCTGCAGAACATTGCGGGAAGTCGATGGGTGCAAATGACACAGGACCTTTCTATGTGGCGATCCTTAGGAGAGGCGTATGTTCAGCAGTAGACTTCTGTTAGACTGTTATGAAGACGATGATCATGATAAAGTACATGTCACATGAGATATTGCAATTACACTTTGTTAGTTGAAAGGTCATTTATTGAATGACAACATTTATCGATTGGTCTACCATCTCTAGATGTATGTTTCTGTTTAAATATATTGAGATTTTGATGTTTCATACTTTTTAGTATTTTAGTATTGAATATGACCTGTCATACACGCAAATTACACTAATTTTTACTAACTTTATCTCATGCACACCAGTGTACATATAGATATCGCGTTCTCATACTTATTATGGAGGAGCAGGTCACAAACTGACCCCGTAGCTTAGTTGCTAGCGACCCCGCCTTCGAAGCTAGGGGTTGATGATTTACATGTGCATACGAATCCTCTCTGTCCGTGAGTGTCTCGAGAGGCGACAGAGGGATGGCCCTACCTACCCTACCTATCTCGAAAAATACCAGATTAAAATAAGCAAACTGGTGACAAAGCGATCGCCAATCCGCCTGAATGATCGCGAGAAGCCTGTAGAATCAATCCTGAATAGGACTTTCATAGGCTGCTTTTTATGTATATACTCAAACTAACCGCGTTCGTAGCACTATAACAAAATGAATAGTATCACTGAAATCACTTACTATCACTTGCAGGATTAGCTCATTTTGTTCGGGCTAGCTCCTAACACCGGTTATGATAATATACTCGTAAAGATGTGAATGATAAATGACAGGATATATCAGAGCACTTTATTACGTGACTGATATCTAGTTCCTAACCATGACGTAATTAATATTGTAAATGATATATAAACATTTAAAACGTTAAGATATTTGCACGTTCCTCGCCAGGTATCCGAGCTGCTGCGCCACTGCACGGACCCCCACGTCCTCGGCGTCACCAGGATCTAGTCACGAACGATGCGATGCGATATTGAAATTGAGCTGAAACTCGAATTAAAACTATGTCCTCTCCGAACTAAGAAATTTAGTAATAATTTGTTGTATTGTGTTATATTTTTATAATAAATGGAAACTGATATGTTTTAACTGTTTTATTTCTTTAACAATCTACGTAAAAACGACGATAAGCTCGCCGCTACCTGTCACGTTGTCCCAAAATCTTCGGTGAAAGGTGGGTCGAAAGGATTTAATCGTCTAGACTTCGGTCTACCTCTGTATTGGAGGAATGTATGTGAATATGTTTCTAAAATAAAAATCGCCTACTTGCCCACGTTACGCCACAAAAATCAACTTTCTGCCAGTGTATATCCCGTTGAAATCGGTCTAGCCGTCTCAGAGACTAGCCGGAACAAGCCGGACAGACATCTGAAACGTCTGGACCGATTTTGACGGGACTTTCACTGGCGGTAGCTGATGTTGTAAGGTGTAACTAAGGCTAACATTATTTTAGAAACAATAATTAGGGTTTCGCGTTAACTACAAAACCGCGAGAAGAGCCGCAGGGGCAGCATTTAGTCGAAGGCTGTTACACAACCAAGCTTACTTACTTAGATGCTGCACCGACAAAAGCTTATGTTACTTTCGACTTATACATTACACTTATATAACGTACACACATAACAGCTTGCAGTAGTCCACTGCTGGACATAGGCCTCTCGCGTGCCGTAATCGCCACGCTTGGCAGGCAGATTGGCGATCGCACTATCAGACACCTCGCAACCTAACCTAACATTTGTACTTAGGACGGGTATTATTCCTTGGGGCATCTATGATAATATTGTTCCTTGGGGCATATAGACTAAGGGAAAATCTTAAAGAGTAAATCTACTTTTCTACATGTCTCGGGACTGGGTATTTGTGGCCCATTCGTTGTTTCTTATTCCATAACACAAGTGAGTTTGCTACTTACGCATGAGACATCGGAGCAATGTATGTGATTTTCAACATATCAATGTATGTGTCTACGTATGTATTCTTGGGTTAATTAATGTTTAGAGAGCCTTAAGATATAATTACAATTTCAAAGTTAATTATTCAATCCAAACGTGACTAAGGCCATTTACGGCAATGTGTCCAATGGTATTTTAACATAAGCCTAAAAAGAGATATTTATTTGACTAATTTTTCAGTGTTCATAGCTATTGCGTTAATTAATGTTTACATAGTTTTAAGGGATAATTATAAATCCATTGTTTTTAAAATTTAATTTTAATATACTGAGGCTATTTGTAAAATAGTATTTGTAATAAGTTTTCTTATATAATAATACTATCTTAACATTGGTTTTAAAAGGGACGTTGTTTTGATAGATGTTCAGTGTTCAAGTTAAACGGTCAATTAAAGTTTACTAAGTACAATGGGGTTGCGTTAGATTCGCAATAATATAGCTCTACAAAGCCTAAATGTACTATACTAAAGTGTAAAAATATTAAAGCTTCAAATAAAAGCAAAAGTAGATAAAGTGAATCAGGAAAATTAAGGATGATTAAATATTATTTTAACATTGGCTTAAAAGGAATGTTGTATTGACAAACTAGCCAGGGGCATTCGATGCTGCAACCATGTTTGATGTTAGACGCAACATACAATTAAATGTAGTTTTTCATTTGTTTTCATATTTTAATTAATGTTGTTAGTGTGGATCAATAAACATTTATTGAAGTCTAAGTTTGATTTTGATTTGTCTTACCCTTGACAACAGTATGTGTGTATTTATTCATTGGAATAAGAATTTAAATTCGTCTATCGACACAAGTCTATCTCTAGCGGAGATAAAACAGGCGAAATAAATTTTATAATGTTAGAAATATAATATTAACTCTTTTCCTAGACATTAGTTGGGCACGATCACTTCAGCCGGTGTCATATTAACGTATTTATTTATTTGCTTGTATATATACATACAGTGGAGAAAAGAATATAAAATTCCCATTTGAAGTTCTTAAAAATATTTACACACCTTGAAAGAGTATGTAGCAATTTGATTTTTGTTGATATGTATACATATTTCTATAAAGTATATTATATTAAGTATATTATAAATTAACTAATGAATTCTTTAAATTAATTAATGAATTCTTTACTTATTTAATTTTGTATTATTATTAATTCATATATTTTTCTTAGTCAATGATTATACAACTGTCTTATTAGACTGTCTCCCGCAAGATGCTGCGACGACCTGCAGAACATTGCGGGAAGTCGATGGGTGCAAATGACACAGGACCTTTCTATGTGGCGATCCTTAGGAGAGGCGTATGTTCAGCAGTAGACTTCTGTTAGACTGTTATGATGACGATGATCACGATAAGAAGTACATGTCACATGAGATATTGCAATTACACTTTGTTAGTTGAAAGGTCATTTATTGAATGACAACATTTATCGATTGGTCTACCATCTCTAGATGTATGTTTCTGTTTAAATATATTGAGATTTTGATGTTTCATACTTTTTAGTATTTTAGTATTGAATATGACCTGTCATACACGCAAATTACACTAATTTTTACTAACTTTATCTCATGCACACCAGTGTACATATAGATATCGCGTTCTCATACTTATTATGGAGGAGCAGGTCACAAACTGACCCTGTAGCTTAGTTGCTAGCGACCCCGCCTTCGAAGCTAGGGGTTGATGATTTACATGTGCATGTTGAACTCTTCCTCAACTGTGGAGTGTCTCTCGAGAGGCGACAGAGGGATGGCCCTACCTAATTCTACCTATCTCGAAAAATACCAGATTAAAATAAGCAAACTGGTGACAAAGCGATCGCCAATCCGCCTGAATGATCGCGAGAAGCCTGTAGAATCAATCCTGA
This sequence comes from Sericinus montela, assembly GCA_029286605.1. NCBI lineage: Eukaryota > Metazoa > Arthropoda > Insecta > Lepidoptera > Papilionidae > Sericinus > Sericinus montela. The sequence continues at coordinate 13,044 of JAGSMR010000204.1, forward strand.
ATAGGACTTTCATAGGCTGCTTTTTATGTATATACTCAAACTAACCGCGTTCGTAGCACTATAACAAAATGAATAGTATCACTGAAATCACTTACTATCACTTGCAGGATTAGCTCATTTTGTTCGGGCTAGCTCCTAACACCGGTTATGATAATATACTCGTAAAGATGTGAATGATAAATGACAGGATATATCAGAGCACTTTATTACGTGACTGATATCTAGTTCCTAACCATGACGTAATTAATATTGTAAATGATATATAAACATTTAAAACGTTAAGATATTTGCACGTTCCTCGCCAGGTATCCGAGCTGCTGCGCCACTGCACGGACCCCCACGTCCGGCGCGTCACCAGGATCTAGTCACGAACGATGCGATGCGATATTGAAATTGAGCTGAAACTCAATTAAAACTATGTCCTCTCCGAACTAAGAAATTTAGTAATAATTTGTTGTATTGTGTTATATTTTATAATAAATGGAAACTGACATGTTTTAACTGTTTTATTTCTTTAACAATCTACGCAAAAAACGACGATAAGTCGCTGCCACTCCCGTCACGTCCCAAAATCTCGGTGAAAGGTGGGTCGAAAGGATTTAATCGTCTAGACTCTGGCCCGCCTGTATTGAGGAATATATGGAATATGTTTCTAAAAATAAAAATCGCCTACTTGCCCACGTTACGCCACAAAAATCAGCTTTCTGCCAGTGTATATCCTGTTGAATGGTCTAGCTGTCTCAGAGACTAGCTGGAACAAGCCGGACAGACACCCTGCGAAACGTCTGACCGATTTTGACGGGACTTTCACTGGCGGTAGCTGATGTTGTAAGGTGCACCCAAGGCCAGCTATATTTTAGGAAACACACTAGGGTTTCGTTAAATCACAAAACCACAGAAGAGTTTTAGGCAGCATTTAGTCGAAGGCTGTTACACAACCAAGCTTACTTGCTTCAGATGCTGCACCGACAAAAGCTTATGTTACTTTCTGACTTTCATACATTACACTTATATAACGTACAATAACACATAACAGCTTGCAGTAGTCCACTGCTGGACATAGGCCCTCTCGCGTGCCGTAATCGCCACGCTTGGCAGATCAAGGATCGCAATTATCAGACACCCTCAGCAACCTAACCTAACATTTGTACTTAGGATTTGAAGCTATTCGCAAGTGCATCTATGATAATATTGTTCCTTGGGGTATATAGACTAAGGGGAAAAATCTTAAAGAGTAAATCTACTTTTTTCTATATGTCTCGACCGTATTTTGTGCCCATCTGTTGCTTTATTCCATAACACAAGTGAGTTTGCTACTTACGCATGAGACATCGGAGCAATGTATGTGATTTTCAAATATATCAATGTATGTGTCTACGTATGTATTCTTGGGTTAATTAATGTTTAGAGAGCCTTAAGATATAATTATAAATTCATAGTTAATTATTCAATCCAATGTGACTACATTATTTATAGTCAGTCCAATGGTATTTTAAATATGTGTTTCAAAAAAGAGATATTGTTTTGACTAATTTTCAGTGTTCATAGCTATTGCGTTAATTAATGTTTACATAGTTTTAAGGGATAATTATAAATCCATTGTTTTAATATTTAATTTTAATATACTGAGGCTATTTTGTAAAAATAGTATTTGTAATAAGTTTTCTTTTTATATAATAACAATACTATCTTGTAATACTTGGGTTTTAAAAGGGACGTTGTTTTGATAGATGTTCAGTGTCTGCTAAACGGTCAATTAAAGTCTACTAAGTTCAATGGGGTTGCGTTAGATTGGCAAATATATAGCCTCTACAAAGCCTAAAATGTACTATATACTAAAGGTAAAAATATTAAAAGCTTCAAATAAAAAGCAAAAAGTAGATAAAGTGAATCAGGAAAATTAAGGATGATTAAATATTATTTTAACATTGGCTTGGGTAGTATGATGTTGTATTGACAAACTAGCCAGGGGCATTCTGATGCTGCAACCATGTTTGATGTTAGACGCAACGTACAATTAAAAAACTACATTTGTTTTCTACATATTTTAATTAATGTTGTTAGTATGGATCAATAAAATATTTATTAAGCTCAAGTTTCGATTTTGATTTGTCTAACCTTTGACAACAGTATTTGTGTATTTATTCATTGAATAAGAATTTAAATTCGTCTATCGATTACAGAGTTCATTCTAGCGGAGATAAAACAGGCGAAAGAAATTTTATAATGTTGAAGTCATTAACATTAACTCTTTTCCTAGACATTTTCAGTCGGGCACGATCAATACCCCAGTTCATGTACAACGCCATTTATTTATTTGCTTGTATATGTACATACATTGGAGAAAAGAATATAAAATTCTACTTCCAGTTCTTAAAAATATTTACACACCTTGAAAGAGTATATAGCAATTGATTTTGTTGATATATATACATATTTCTCATAAAAGAATATTATATATATAGTTTATAACTAACTAACAAATTTTTAAATTAATTAATGAATTCTTTACTTATTTAATTTTTGTATACACACTAATATATCTTTCTAGTCAATGATTATGTGTTAAATCTGTTCTATTAAAATGTCTCCCGCAAGATGCTGCGACGACCTGCAGAACATTGCGGGAAGTCGATGGCAAATGACACAGGACCTTTCTATGCAAGTGATCCCTGTAGAGAGGCGTATGTTCAGCAGTAGACTTCTTGTTAGACTGTTATGATGACGATGATCATGATAAGAAGTATATACACATGAGATATTGCAATTACACTTTGTTAAATGAGAGGTCATTACCGAATGACAACATTTATCGATTGGTCTACCATCTTTAGATGTATGTTTCTGTTTAAATATATTGAGATTTTGATGTTTTATACTTTTTAGTATTTATTATTGAATATGACCTGTCATATACGCAAATTACCACTCATTTTACTAACATTATCCACATGCACACCAGTGTACATATAGATATCGCAATCTCATACTTATTATGCGTTTTCGTGTATCTTTCAGTAACATTATTAAAACAGAGATAAGTAGCTACTTATAATATGTACAGTGAGGAGCAGAGTTAGAAGTTTCTAAGTTTAAACTTACAACAACTTCAAGTAGTTTCAAGATTAAAGATTGGCTATCGTGACTTTCTTGGATTGGCTTGTAGGCCTCTAAATACTCTGTACGTCAGTGCACTTGGACAGTTGTCGCAGTTCCGGGGGCTGGTGCGCGGGCAGGAGGGCAACGCCCACTCCCGGGACAGGCGCAGCTGCAGCGTGGAGGAGCAGGTCACAAACTGACCCCGTAGCTTAGTTGCTAGCGACCCCGCCTTCGAAGGCTAGGGGCTGATGATTTGCTATGTGCATACGAATCCTCTCTGTCCGTGAGTGTCTCGAGAGGCGACAGAGGGAGCCCTACCTACCCTACCTATCTCAAAATACCAGATTAAAATGAGCAAACTGGTGACAAAGCGATCGACAATCCGCCTGAATGATCGCGGGAGAGAAGCCTGTGAATCAATCCTGAAATTTGACATTCATAGGCTGCTTTTATGTATATACCAAATCAACCGTTCGTAGCACTATAACACAATGACTAGTATCACTGAAACTTGTAGAGCCCGTTCTGTGATATCAGTATCACTTGCAGGATTAGCTCGTTTTGTTTGGGCTTAGCTCCCCACACTAAGGTTAAGATAATATACTCGCAACGATGGAATGGATGTGAATAACAGGATATATTTGCAGCACTTTGTTACGTAACATATTCCAGTTACTAAATTACGACATAATTAATATTCTAAATGATATATAAACATCAAAACGTTAAGATAATTGCATCGCTCCTCGCCTGGTATCCGAGCTGCTGCGCCACTGCACGGACCCCTGTCCTCGGCGGCCACCAGGTCCAATTGGGAGCCCTGATCTAGCTCACGAACGATGCGGATGCGATAGCTGAAATTGAGCCGAAACTCTAATTAAAACTATGTCCTTCCGAACTTCAAGAAATTTAGTAATAATTTGTTGTGTTGTGTTATATTTTTATAATGAAACCGATATGTTTTAACTGTTTTATTTCAATAATCTACGCAAAACAACGATAAGCTCGTCGCTACCTGTCACGTTGTCCCAAAATCTTCGGCAGAAAGGTGGCTTGAAGGATTTAATCTGTCTACTCTTGCTCACCTCTGTATTGGAGGAATAGGAGCAGGATCAAGTTTCTAAAATAAAAGTAGCTCACGATCCCACGCGTTACGCCATGCTGTGTATCTCAGCTTTTCACAGTGTAAGTCCCGTTGAAATCGGTCTAGCTGTCTCAGAGATTAGCCGGAACAAACGGACAGTATTACCTGAAATGCCCTTGACCGATTTGATGAACCTCACTAAGCGGTAGGTGATGCTGTAAGGTGTAATTAAGGCTAGCATTATTTTAGAAACAATAATTAGGGTTTCGCGTTAACTACAAACCGCGAGAAGAGCCGCAGGGGCAGCATTTAGTCGAAGGCTGTTACACAACTAAGCTTACTTACTTAGATGCTGCACTGACAAAAGCTTATGTTACTTCGACTTATACATTACACCCCATATAATCGTACACACATAATAGCCGCAGTAGTCCACTGCTGGACATAGGCTCTCGCGTGCCGTAATCGCCACGCTTGGCAGGCAGATTGGCGATCAAAATTACCAGACACCTCGCAACCTAACCTAACATAACCCAACCTAACATTTGTACTTAGACGGTATGAGGTGACTTCAGATGAGGTGATCGATGAGGTGACTTCAGAAAACATACTCTTTCCTCTAACTCCCTAAAACCAACTTCCCCTCCTGGGGCTTCACTTCTTCGCTTCATAAACACAGGCTGCTTCCTTGAGTCGAAGATCAAGAGGAAGCAGTCCCGCCAGGACAACAAGAGCAGCATTTAGGAGACCGTTCGGTATGTTTTGCATATTTTTGCGCGCGCGAAACCTCTCTCTCGATCATATTTAGTTGTTTGGATGTTATCTTTTCCGCCGCTTTGGCCTACCCACTTGCTGCGTATAAGATAATTGGTTCTAAAAATATTGCCCGTATATCGTCCTGATAAACCTCCTGGATTCAGTCCCATTCAAGTTTAGCTGTACATGCAAGCTATTTGTAGATATTAGCTGCTTTCCGACACACCATTTGCGCATGTTTTGGAAGGTCAGCTTTTGATCAGTGTATCAATCCAAGTATTTTAATATCTTCTACCAGCTTTATGTCGGTTCCTCCATGCAAATGCGGAATATCGTATTTAAGTTTTTGGTGATGATCATGGCTGGCATCTTCTGTAGCTGAGCACAGCTTATTTTTCAGTCTAATGGAACATAATTAAGAGCTGCATTGGCTTTCTCTTGTATGATTGAGTTACTTTCAGAGAATATCAAGACGATATCGTCGGCAAAAGCTTGGCAGTACACACCCAACTTCTCAAACCGGCCAACAAGGGGTCAGTAAAGATTCAATATGGGTCCTCCATTAGACCATACTGACCTTCGTCATTATTTTTGTTAAATGGCACCCGCGCGTATCCCACAAAGACCCTCCTATCTTCTAAATAACTTTTTACCAAACTTTGCAGGTTTTGCGGACAGCGTTTCTCTGACAGCCTGCAGCGGGTGCACAGCCACCAGGCGCTGTCGAACGCGCCTTCTATATCGAGAGAATACCACAATATTAATATATTTCTTTTATGAAATTTTGTTTTACGTGTTGTAAAGATCATACAATGGCAGGTCCTCAGTACTACGTTGAGAACGAACCCGTACTGTCTGGGATTAGCTTGCGGTAGGGCCAATATATCTGATTCTCCGTATCAAAAGTTTTCTAAGTTTTCCTAGCACTGATAGTAATCACCTATAGGTCTGAAAAGTTTAGGGTTGTGTATTTTCTTTACCGGTTTCCTTAGGATTATAACTTTCTAGCTTCTTTCCATGGTTTTTCCTGGGAAGAGAGACAGGTCGAGGCATTTATTGTTGCGATGCCAAAAGCCTCTCGGTTCACCAGGATATTGCCTGCAGCACATATATCAGCCGTGAAACCGTCTGGGCCGGGCGCCTTTTTGGCCTAAGCTATTGACCACATAACTAATTTAACTCGCAATTATGAATGGAAGATCTAAATTATCGGTAATTATGATAATGTTAGTTGGTTCGCCTTATTTCTTGTTTTCTAACCCCGTGGTCTGTGTCATCATTTTCTTCTTTGTCATCTAAGAAGAAGACTTCAGTTAACCCTTTTACCAGTTCCTCCGCTCAATGCTAGGTCGTTTCTAAAAAGTGTCTGATCTTCGTGTTTCCGAGCAGTTTTAATAACTCTATAGATACCGTCCCATTCTTCTCTCTCGGTGCTTGTTTTAGAAATAAAAGTTTTTCCAACTCTCGGTCTGGGCTTTCTTTGCTTCCACTTGTATCTCTCTTTGGCTGCTGGGAACTCTTTAACTACCCACTGTCTACGACTGGGGAGCAGCGCATTATGTTCTCCTTTCTTGATATTCACTTCCTTTTTCATTTTTTCTAGGTCTTCATTCCACCGCTATTCTAATTTTCGTCTTAGTTTTAATTAAAAGTATTTCTCACACGCTTTTTAATACTCTCTATATACTGGTCTACCACCTTTTCCAAAGTTAATTTGTCTTCGATACTATCTATAGTACTTTTTCCAATTTTTATCTTTTAACTGATTCTTGAATTCTTCGCTAAATGCTAACCAGATGGCCTTTTTAGTGTTATAAATTTTGTTGAACTTTTTTGCTTATACGTTGGTTTTAAGTTTAATATCGTATAATATTGCGTTGTTGTGGTCTGAGCTAGTCATTTCTTTGTCCACTCTCAGTCATTGACGAGCAAAATTCCACTAGACATGCAGTTGTAATAACACGCAGCTTTTCTACTGTTACCTCCTCTTATCGTATCAAATGTCGGTTCATTGCCGACATTTAGGATAATAAGGTCAACCTCCTCTAAAGTTCCTGATAAAGCTTCCCTCTGTAATCCTCTTTGACACTTCCCCACCATGTACTCCAGGCATTTGCATCACCGCCTAGCAATATTTTACTTGTTCCTATCTCTCCTAAAATAGTTTTTATTGTATCTAGGTAAGGTTCTATCGGCAGATAGTCCTCCAAAATGTGCTCATTGATATGACTCCCAGGGTCCACTCATTAGTTTTAATATAGCAACTGCTAATTTTCCGTAATGGTAGGCCTTTCGATAATGTCACATCTTCGTCAAAGACTATAATTGCTGCCTTGATTGGCTTTGTCCTATTTCTATTACACTGGATTACTCTAGTTCCAGCTTGTACCTTAAGGTCTCCTGGGCGCCGACATATGGTTCTTGTACTAATGAAAAGAGCCTTGCAGTGGCTTCATTAATTCATTAGTTGCCAACTTTTCTTTTGTAAATTGGCTTGCACTATTTTATAATTTTTCCAGACTTGAAGACCTGTGTACACCTATTGAGTACTGCCTGCCTTGTCAGCCTTAGCAGTACGCTGCCGACGAGCGAGCCAACGTCTCCCATCTTCTCTCTTAACTGGGCACTCCAGATCAAATGCGTTGTGATCTTTTTATCTATCTTTGCATGAAAACAATTACGACAGGATGGTGCATTCCCAGCTTACCAGTCCGCACATTCGGCTCTCATGTGCGGACCCCTGTCTTCCTGAAGTTTTCGACTGATTCTTTTCAATACTTACGGCCATGTACCCCAAGCATCAGGAACACTGTACGAGGGGATTGATCTTCAACACGAACTCGCTGTGGGTCGATATGCACCCTTCCGCAACAGTTAATCGTTGCCAAACCTGCAGGGACACCTGAATGACTACATGTTTGTATGTATGTTTCTTGTTTTTCTTCTATATTTCACCACTAGCCTCTGCTCTTCGCTACTTATATCTCCAATGAGGTGATGATTTTGTTTCTCAAGTGCTGTTACTATATCGTCGTCGGAGTTATATGACAGTACATCTCTTAATATTATGAGTGGATCTTTATTCTTTACTTCTTCTACTTGTAGACTTCCTCCTGAGTTTTGATTCTTTCTGTAACCTTTGTGAGCTCCTCTTTTGTATTGCAGCCTATAATAACCTTTTGGTCTTTGGCTTTGCGTAACCTTTCAATTTGGATGCCTTCGCTTTTGGCATTTATTGCAGTTTTTATTTGTCGATGACCTCGCCGCTGGTATCTTTCTCCTCACCCGAAGAGACTACTACTGAATGTATCTGTTTGGTCTTTTGGTAGTAGCCGCTGCTTGGGCATATGATAAGAACTCCTTATTATTTTGAGGAGCTTGTTTAAGTTGTTCCGTCAAAATTACTGTATGTTGTTTACAGTCCTCAACCATTTTGGTATTAACCACATAATTTTACTATCAACTTTTCCATTAGCTCGGTCGAGGGAGCAGTCAGCTACGTTTGAGGTTGTAGTACGTATTTCAGACAGTTCTGCCGAGTGCTCTTTCTCCCGCTTTAGTATTGTAACCTCTGCTCGGCATTTCTCTAATTGAACCTGCAACGTTTGACGGGACTCGCTAAGCCTCAGTATAATCTCGTACATTCCTCAATATTATTCAGTACCGTTTCTTTTATCGTCGTTCTTATGTTACCCGATTGCTCCATCTGACTCTTGGCTTCTTGATATAGCCGATTTGCTTTGGCAGATAAGCTCGCCAAGAACTACCAGGTGATGACATGTCGGTATGGATGAGAGATGCTTCTGGAATGCGCGTTTTAGCAGGAGACCCAGGAGTGCTACCTCAATTGTCATCGGACCTTGCTTACGTGAGGTGCCGGTGGCCAGCACTCCAGAAGTCGTTAATGTAATTTTAGGTTTCACTGGACCAGCAGCACTATCAACTTTCGATTTGGAAGACATTTTACCAAAATAATAATAATAATAATAATAATTAAAGGAAATAAAAATAAAGAAGAACGTGAAATTAAGATGAAAAGAAAGGAATTGCAAGCTATTTATAGATTTATATACGCGATAATGATTATTCCAGAAGCTCAACGAAACCAACTTGGGTTGGGTTGGGTTTTCTTTTTTTGTTATTTATTTATTCGCAGCCCTCTGACGTATAATCAGAAACTTTCTTCATCTGATACTACTATATTGTATATCCTAATATGTCGTCGCATTCTCTCTGTGTATACTGAGATATACACACAAGGAAGCGTCGAATGGCTTGCTTACAATTTATAGTTAGTAATATTGCCAAACTTTAATATAACCTATTAGTAAATATTACTTCATCTTTATTATTACATCTAATTTATTATTACATTATTTTATTATTACATTTAATTTATTATTACATTATTTTATTATTACATTTAATTTATTATTTTCGTATTTAATTTCTAATTCGGGCTTTTATTTCTCTTTATTGCTATTTTACGACCCCCTCACAATATTCAATAAATAATTTCCTGCTTTTCTTATTTCAAACATTATACTTAAATTTTCGATTACTACATTAGTTTCTGTTTTACTTTCCAATTCTTGCCTCTCTTTATTAAATCTTGGGCATTCAGCAAGTATATGTAGGATCGTCTCCTGAACGCCCGGCTCGCACACACAAGATGGGCTCTCCTTACATCGAAAACGACATAAGTATTCGGAGAACCCTCCATGCCCCGTCAATGTCTGGATCATTATTGGAGATAGATCCACTTCTCTTACAATTTTATAGGCAGCTCCTATACTTCCAATAAACATTTTGGTAACTCTGCCAGTTTCTCCTTCTACGTACCTCCTGTTCCAGTTTTCCAGGGTATCTCTCCTGATTAGTTTTTGACGAAGGAGATGGGACAGCTGACGTATTCTGGTTTACACTTCTTTCGCAGAGCAGCATACTTCGCAAGTTCGTCAGCGCGCTCGTTTCCCGCCAAGCCCGCATGGGCCTTTAACCAAAAAGTTGAATGCTTTTTGTTGGTTTACGATGTTTATTATATTTGTGCGGGTCTTGACTGCGAGAGGGTGTTGGGGTCGTGGTTTACAATGGACTCGAGCAGATCTCGAGTCACTGTAAATTCCGAAAGTGGTTTTGGTGCTATCGAGAACCTGCTCTGTTGCCCTATGTATGGCCAGTAGTTCTGCCTGGTAGACGGTGCAGTAGTCCGACAGTTTAAGCTTCAGAGTTTTGATCTCGGCTTCACTATTCCAAATGGAAAGTGCTGCTCCGACCTTTCCCTCTATCTTGCTCCCGTCGGTAAAGAAGCGTAGACTCTGGGTGTTATTTTGCCTTATTTCGTCCTCATCCACCAGACATGCAAACTGTAGGTCCATACAAGTTGCTGGATGGGGCAATTCAGTTACTCTGCTTTTATTCAGAACTCGGTCCCCCAGCACTGATCGGAGATTGCCTCTCTTTGCTGCAAAGAAGCTGCTTCTTGAACTCTGAAGTCTAGAGGAAGCAGACCTGCCAGTGCTAAAGCCGAGTGGGCAGAGACAGTTCTGTACGCTTTTATTATTTTTTGGGCAAACCCTCTGCACCATATCCAGGTGTTTTCGGACTCCCCAACTTACGAGTCGCTGGCGCCAACGCGCTCGCCGCGTACAGTATCACCAGCTCAACCACCGCCGTGTACACAGTCCTGATAATCTCAGGTTGAAGGCCCCAACTGATCTTAGCAGCTCTCGACGGCTGTGCGTATAGAGCTGTTGCCTTCTTACACACATTCTTCACATGCAAATAATAGGACTATGTCATCAGCAAATGCCTGACACCGGTCCCCGGTCGCGTCTAGCTCTTTAAGAAGAAAATTCCACAATACAGGATCCCCAATGGAACCTTGTACACATCCCTTTGATGTCATTTGAGTGACTTCCGCACCAGCATACCTTACCCTTACTTTTCTGTCCTGGAGATAGCTGTCCATCAGTCGTCTGATATTTATTGGACATCTTTCCTCAGCCAATCGGCATCTTATGGCTGGCCACCAAGCGCTATCAAAAGGCTCCTCTATGTCAAGTGAAATCATAACAATTATTTTTTATTATTCAATTCTGCGCGTATATATTCCATCATGTCATAGAGAGTCTCAGTGCTCCTCTGTGGCGTGAAGCCGTATTGGCGAGTACTGCTTGTAGGCTGGATGTACCATCTTATCCTTCTGATGACCATCTTCTCCAGGACTTTTCTCAGATGTGACCTATGGGTCTATGATTTAGGGTGCGTATAGTCCTCTTTTCCAGGCTTCCGTAAGGCTACGACTACTGCCTCCTTCCATACGGTGGGAAATATCCTAATTCAAGCATTTATTTAAAAGGCTCAAAAATATACCTGGGTTTTGCAAGATAGCTTCTCTGCATATATCAGCCGTGAAACCGTCCCCACCGGGTGCTTTCTTTGCGTTGAAGCTGTTGATAGCGTACCGAAGCTCTGCAAGTGTAAATGGGATCGCAAGAGTTATCTTCCGACCCTGCATTTACTTGTTTAGCTAAGTCTCTTGTACGCTGGTGTTCTGCGTCATCAGCCTCAACATCATCAACCGGGTAGAACGTCCTGGCCAATAACCTTGCTGATTCCACGTTTCCTAAGACCATCCCTTTCTCAATAAGGGGAATGTCTTCGTGTCGTTTTGCAGTTCTACCGATGACGCGGTATATGCCATCCCATAACCCTTCCCTGTCCTGTCTAGAACAGAAATCCTTCCAACTCTTTATTTGTGCCTTTTTTGCTTTACGGATGGACGCTTATGAATAAGCGTTTTCCTTCAGGTACTCTTCGACCACAGCTGCTCTGCGTACCGAGGCTGCACACCTAATGCGGCGCTTCTTGGTGATGGTGTCCTTCTTTAGCTTGAGGAGTTCGTCGTTCCACCACGGTAAGGTAAGTATGCTTTTAGATTTCTTTTTAGGTATCGATTTTTCAGATGTGTTTCTAATGGCTTCCAAATGTTTTTGCAAATGTAGATCTAGATTATCACTGTTTTAATGGTGTTTATTACTTTTCGTTCATGTTTATTTCTGACAATAATTTAGTCAGTTTCACATGAAACTGACTCCATTTTGCTTTTTACTGTTATATATGCGTGTAGTTCTTTCAACTGTTATGCCTATTGGTTTTGTTTTGCTAATTTGAAATCTAATCGCGTTGTGGTCCGAACTCGTTATGCTATCATCCACTCTCAGTCCTGCACTAGCTCCAGTAGGCTCTCCGAGCACGCTGTTATATCAACGTGGCTCTGATATCTTGTTCCTCCTCTTATTGTATCGAAGGTGGCAATATCCCTTCGTTTAGTATTTGGAGGCCAAGCTCGTTCAGAGTACCTGCAAGCGCCTCCCCACGTTTGTCCTCTTTTACGCTGCCCCACCATGGGCTCCACGCGTTTGCATCCTCCTATGAGTACCCTGTTCTTACCCATTTTTCCACTACATTTTTTAGTCGGTCTAGGTACAGTTCAATGGACTTGTCTGGTTCGATATAGAATGAGACTATTCCATTTCCCATGTCCTTGTTTTGATTTTATTATTACAAAGTTTTTGTGGAGAGAGTAGGACACTGAGTGACTTCAATGTTATCATCGAAGACAGCTATAGCTGCCTTCACCACTCCATCTCTTAGGGTGCATTGGAATATTCGTGCTCCCTATAGTCCCTCATATAGGTTGGGTTGGGTTGGGTTGGGTTTTTTTTTATTATTATTATTTCCCCTGACATGGAGATCAGGACCTTATCGCTCTTTTCTTAATTTTTGTCAGTGTTCTTTTTGACGTTCAATATTTTTTCTTTCATTATCGTTATTTCATATGACTTAACTTTCTTACTTATCTCCTATGACACTATTTATCTTCATTGCGTTGTTCCTATTATTACATTATACTACTTACATTACTACCATCTTAGAATATATTAGTATATTGATAATCTTATGCTATTTATCATTACACTTTTCTGCTTCTATATACTTAGAACCTTTCTTATACTTTATTACTTAAGTAATTGTAATTATATAATTTCTCATATTATATATTCAATTACCTATTACTATTCTACGCAATAATTAATATCATGTTGTACTTATTTCCTTATAGTTACAATTATTCTTAAATATCTATTTATTTCTATCAGTTGTTTGTTTAGCTATATGTTTACAATATTCTAGAAATTTATTTCTAATTTCTTTGTCTCTTATCAAACTATGTATTTCCTCTTTTGTTATTTTTATTTTTAATTCCAACTCTAATTCTGTTCTTATTTTATAGTATCTAGGGCACTCCGCAATGAGATGTACAATTGACTCAGGCTGTTCATTATTGCATACACATGCAGGGTTCTCCTTACATTTAAAACGATGAAGATATTCGGAGAACCCCATGGCCGGTCAACACTTGTGTCAACAGTGGGTCTAGCTCTATCTTCCTAATTATTGGGTAAGCATCTAAGGCATCCGGAAAAAATATTTTGTTGTTGTGGCCGTGCTTTCCTCTTTATATCTCGATTCCATTCCTCAAGCAGGTCCATTCGGATTTCACGCTTGACAAATGAAATCGGACATTTGTCGTAATGAGGTTTTGTTTTCATTTTTAATGCAGCCTCTTTAGCCAGTGTGTCTGCCCTTTCATTTCCTCCACCCCACATGTGCTTTTACCCAATGAAGATAAAGGGATTTTCCTTGAATTTTTAGGTTTTAAATTCTCACTTACCTTTACCGCTAGTGGGTGGAGAGAATCACCACTACTAATTGTCTCCAGGGCAGCTCTAGAATCGCTGTATATGTTACAGCTACGCGCGAGGGTCTTTAATGCCACTTTGGTGGCTTCAAGCAAACCAACATTTCCGCCTGATAGACGGTGCAGAAGTGGTCCAGTTTTAACTTTTTAGTATTCGTTTCGGCAGCTCCGTCCCAAATGGACAAGGCTGCACCTACTTTTCCTTCAATTTGCTTCCGTCTGTAAATATCCTAATCTCTGAATTAATTGTTTGATCCACTTGTACACCGTCCCAGGCATACGAAATTTGGCCCCACCTGCTCCACAGGATGTGGTAATTTAACGTATTGAACCTGTCTCTCTCCTTAGGTTAGGTTAGGTTAGGTTAGGTTAGGTTAGGTTAGGTTAGGTTTTTTTTTTTTTTTTTTTCTCTTGTACCCTGACATGGGAGATCAGGGCCTTTCTTATTCTTTTATTGTGTATTTTCCAAGTGTTTATTTTCTATACTTATCCAATTATTATGGTTTATATTACTTATCTATGCTCTATATTATCTATCTTCTATACTTATATGTGTTCTTATTATATACACGTTATTCTACGTAGTTTTCTCCTATGATGCTTGTACTGTGCATTTATATTTACATTTAACGTTGGAACTTGTACCATATACTTTTGTATATGTTACAGTTTTACTATTATTGCCTTTTACTTATTTTATTTACAACTTTATTTGCTACATACTTACAGTATTTTATAAACCTATTTCTAATTTTCTTATCTCTTATTATATGTGCTATACTGTCTTTACTTATTTTCGTCTCAATTTCACTTTCTACCTCATTTCTTACTTTACTATATATAGGACACTCAGTGATAAGGTGGATTATATCCTCATTCCTCTCTTGATCACAGACACGACAGGCTCTCTTTACACTTAAAACGATGCAAATATTCAGAGAACCCGCCATGGCCTGTCATCACCTGTATTGCCATTGGGTCTAAGTTCAGTTTTCTTACAATTGAGTAAGCTTCACCAGCATCCGGAAAGAATATTTTAGTAGTCGTTGCCGTATCGCCTCCTATAGCGCGTCTTCCACTCGTTGATCGTTTCCTCATGGTTGGCTCTTAACGAAGGAAACTGGGCATTTGTCGTAGTTAGGCCGTCTTTTAATTTTAGTGCTGCCTCCTTTGCTAATTGGTCTGCTCTCTCGTTTCCTTCCATCCCAGCGTGAGCTTTTACCCAGTAAAGTGTAACTGATTTACCCTGTCTTTTAATTTTCTTTATATTTTCTACAATATTTAGCGCTAATGGATGGAAGGAATCACCTTGGATTGTTGTCTGAAGAGCAGACTTGGGTCGCAATATATATTGCAACTTTGTGCAGAGTCTTGGAGCGTGAATTTAGTAGCTTCAAGCAGAGCCAAGTTCCGCCTGGTAAACAGTGCAAAATGTCCCAATTTTAGTTTGCGGGTACTGATCTCAGAGGCATCTTTCCAAACTGACAGAGCCGCGCCAACTTTCCTTCAATTTTACTTCCATCAGTAAAGATTTTTATTCCCGTATTGTTCTGTCGGTTAATTTCTGCACTATTCCCCAGACAAAGAAATTCCAGCTCCACCTGATCCGCAGGATGTGATGTCTCCTCATACGGTACTCTTCTCTCTAGCTCTCTGTCCCCCTACTACCTGCTGTGAAAAACCTTTCTTTATTTCATAAAGCGTGGCTGCTTCCTGGATTCTTAGATCCAATGGAAGCAGTCCAGCCAACAACAGGGCTGAGTTCAGAGACACCGTTTTATAAGCTTTGATTATTTTTCTGCACAAAGCCGCGTTGCGTCATATCGAGCAACTTTTATTTTAATTTTATTTGTTGCGAACGCCCAAGCACCAGCCGCATACATAACTATCGGTTCTACCACTGCAATATATATAGTCTAATTATCTCTGGGTTCAGCCCCAGTGTATCTTAGCTGACCCTCGACAGCTGACTGTACAGGTTTTGTGCCTTACGGCATACGTGGAGACATGATTGTTAAATGTTAACCTGTCGTCAACTGTAGAACCGAAATTCTATTTCTCTGGACCAATTTATATGCTCCCCATCCATGCTCAGAACTGGCGAATCATGTTTTAACTTATTTGTTATTAACATGGCCTTAGTTTTATGTGGCGCAAATGTGAGTTTATTTTTAATTCCCCATTTCGAACATGGGCAAGTGCAGAGTTTGCTCTTTCTTCTACTTCTATTGCCGTATCCCCGGAGAAAATCAGGACTACATCGTCCGCGAACGCTTGACAGTGCTCCCCTTTTTCTTGCAGCTCCTTAAAGTGGATTCAGCAGTAAGTTCCAGAACGTTGGACCCCTACCGAGCCCTGCACACACCCTTTTGTCGGTTTCCTAACCCATTCCGCACCTGCATACCTGACGCGCACTGTTCTATCCTTAAAATAGCTGTCTACCAGGCGCCTCAGGTTAGCTGGGCATCTGGTTTTCTGCCAGTCTGCACCGTATTGATGGCCACCACGCATTATCAAAGGCTCCCTCTATGTCCAATGATACTAAAACAACCAATTTCTTGTTTCTAAGGTGTCTTTTACAAGCTGTATCATGTCATAGAGGAGTCCTCAATGCTACAACAGGCATAAACCCATATTGCATTGCTGATGTGCGGAATAGTATGCCATTTGATCCTTCGCACCATCATTTTTTCCATTATTTTGCCAAGTACTGGCAGCAGCCCAATCGGTCTGTATGACTTTGGGTGTGTGTAGCTCTCTTTTTCTGGCTTACGCAAGACCACTACTACTGCTTCTTTCCATTTTATTCGGGAAGTATGATAGGGTGAGACACTTATTTATTAATGCCAGAAACATTTCTTGGTCCAGAGTGATAGTTTTCACACAGATGTCCGCCGTAAGACCATCTATTCCCTAGCTTTTTGGGGTTAAAGCTCGATGCAGCCATTTTAGCTCCTCTATTGTAAACAGTGGATCACACAGTTCATCTTGTAAATACGCCGTTTACATTTTCAGCTTCTTCTCTTATAAGTTGGTGTTGCTCACTATCTTCCTGAACTGTATCCTCGGGGTGAAAATCTCCGCCAAAAGCTTTGCTGATTCTTCACTTCCCAAATATTTGCCTTCCCATACAAGGGGTATGTCTTCACTTCTTACGGATGTCCTTCCTATCACTCTGTAAATTCCCTCCCACATTGTCTCCCGCTCCTGCTTGTTACAAAACTCCTTCCAACTCGCGGTTTTGAGCCCTTTTTACTTCCAGTTGATATCTTTCTTTTGTTTAATATACTGCTCGACGACCCACTCCTACGGATTGGCGCCGCTGAAGATATACGGCGCTTCATTCTTGTAACTTCCTTCTTAAGATTTTTCAACTCCTCAGTCCACCAGGGCAATCCAATTCGTTTTCTCCTTTACTTTCGGCATGTTTTCACACGAGTCTGTAATTGCATTTGTGTATTTTACTATAATTTCTTCTAGTTCTGTTGTATTTTCTATTATTTCTATTTTGATTTTGTTATATTTCTGCTCTTCCAAATCTGAACGAGTTTCTCATGGAATTCGCTCCAATTTACTTTTTGGTGTTGTACTTCCTGGTTGTTCTTTTGATGTCACTTTTCTATCTTTTGCTTTTCTTATTTTATCTATTTTCAGGCCCTCTTCTTTTGCATTTATTGCCTTTCTTACTCTATCCATTACCTGATCTCCCGTTTCTTTTCATCTATAGCTGTTATTGCTACTGAGTGCAAAGCCATGTTTTTTATAAGGCGTTTTGATTGGTGTAGCCGTTACACTTGCATATGTGGTTTTCTCTACTCTTTTTTCGGATTCCTTAAATGCTTCACGTAATTTTCCATTTCTCTTTATTTTCTTCTAAAAAGTTTCCCGTGTTCTTCTATTTTCCTAATTAACACTTTCCTCTCCTTCTCTCTATCAGATTCTCTGCATTCTTCTGATTTCTTTTCTTCCACCTTTTTGTCCTGTTGTTCCAATTGTTTGCTTTCCTTTGCTAAATTCCTAGCTGTTTCTGCTTCTTTAACAAGTTGGTAGAGTCGTTCTATAGCATGTGTAACTTCTACTTTAATATCGGTCTTAAGATTACGTGAATTGTTAAGGTGTAATTTGGCTTTATTCAGGCAAGCTCGCGCCTCTGTTACCCTATCTATATACTTGACTTTTTCCGTTTTCGGCGAGTTTCCCAATGTTTTCGAAGATGCAGTTTCACTCTTGTTTCTTGGGTGGGTATTGGAAGCTGTTTAGTGCGACCTGTTTGAGCTCCTTTCTTAGGACTGGCTTGTACGACAGCTGCTACGTCTTTTCTCTGCTTCCCGCTCTCCGATGCTCCTTCTGACACTTACTCCTTGTTGTGTCTGATCTGATGTAAGGATGGTCCTGCCATCTCGGATACAATTGGGGACCGCAGGCGTCCATGTTTTTAGCAGTGTCCTGTGTCTTCTTAGTAGGAGTACGGAATCAAACATATTCAGTCAGGGGAACACGTCAAGTTATTTCGTATAAACAATAACAATTGTAAGAATCACAAACAATGTAAAATAAAAACAAAATGTCAATTTTATTAAAGTTATTAAATTAATAATAGATATGCAATACTATTTGTCCAAATATGAAAGCACCTGTGAGTTGCTTTGTCTAAAATCGTATTTCTTAAATATGTAGCTTATGTAATTTATAACCAACGAATATAAAAATAAAATAAAACAATTCCGTATTGAAGTCTATTACGAAGTGGTAAATTTTACCAGTAGAGGGAAAACAGGTGGGCGGGAGGGCGATTTTCACTAATCTTTAATTTTCTATTGCAGATCGAGCCTGGTAATTAAGTTTTGGTGCAAGACGGACAAGATGAATACAATTTGAAAGAAAACGTGAAAATTGAAGAATTTTAAAATTAATGCTAATTACGTAAGTATGAAATACGAAAAATAATTATTTTAAAATAATAACAGTGTTTAATAGCCTAAAAGTAATTGAAATTGACTTAACTAACTTATTCCTATTATTAGAGATAAAATTTTAAATATATTATAGTTATAGAACGTGGAAAAGTTAGGTTGGAGTTGGGTTAGGTTAGGTTGGGTTAGGTTAGGTTAGGTTGGGTTAGGTTAGGTTAGGTTGGGTTAGGTTAGGTTAGGTTGGGTTCTGCTTACGCACCCGACTCGTGTGTCCGGTAGGTGGGTCTGAAGTCAGAGTGGGAGGCACATGAAATATCTGGGCCTCCCTGCTGGTTCAATCGCTGGGGCTTCGAAGAGCACTTCGAGCGCCTGGTTCTGAATAGAGGGTGGCGGGTGCTATGCATAGACTGCTGCCCAATCTAGGGGACCGGGTGAAGAAGTTCGCCGCCTCTATGCTGGAGTCGTCCGATCCGTAGCCCTTTATGGGGCGCCGGTGTGAGCAAAAGGCTAACCATCCGCCGATGTAGAACCAAAATCTACAGTGTGCAACGACGGATGGCCATACGGATTGTGCGAGGATACCGCACGATATCCTTCGAGGCGGCAACTGTCTGGCTCGCTTTCCGCCCTTGGATATACTGGCGGAAATGGATGCGCCAGATTGTATAACCGGGCCGCATCCTCCGCCAGGGCGGTGATAGCGAGCCAGTAGAGGCGTTCGAGGCCATTAAGCGGCAGGAACGTCAGAATGCCTTCGAGACGTGGCGTGTTCGGCTTAGTGAAGAGCGACACGCGCGCAGACGCGTCGTCGAGGCGTTTCTGCCGGTCTTCGGGCCTGGCTCCAGCGACGGAAGGAAGACTCACCTACAGACTTACACAGGTACTTACCGGACATGGCTGTTTCGGTGATTATCTGTGTAAGATCGGACGTGAGGCGACGGCGAACTGTTTCCATTGCGGTGGGACGATCAGGACTCTGCATCGCATACTCTCGGGGTTTGCCCAGCATGAAGCAGAGCGGAGTATCCTGGTGAGCCGCATTGGACGAAACCTCTCCTGCCAGCAGTCGTGTCGGCGATGCTGAGCGGGGATTCGGCATGGGGGCCGTAGCCGCTTTCTGTGAGACCGTGATGGCCCAGAAGGAGGCTACTGAGCGGGATCGAGAGGACAGATCCCGCTCGGAGGCGGGGCCATCGAGGCGCAGTTGTGCCTCGTCACGGCCCTCCTAACAATGGTGTTCCCCTACCAGAAACAGGGGCCTCAAGAGTCGCGGGCGCCCGGGGCGCAGGCTCCAGTGCTCATTAAGCGACTCTGAGGCGGTGACTCGATGGATCTCGGCCGCACCAACAATCGCTTTACCACGCAGGGATTCTGGGGCAACGTTGTTGCTCCGGGAGAGCTATCTTAGCCAAGCGTAAGAGGGCCACGGTTGCGTTCGAACGGAGATCCGTGACCCCTTCTCAACGCTGATGGTGACCACCGTGGGTTTTAGTCGGTGGGGTCCGACGCCAGCCAGCTCTCTTCGGGCTGGGTATCCATAATGGATTTCCTCACGATAAAAAAAGGTTCTGCTAACGCAGACCATGGCGAACTGACGGGTTGCCCTAGCAGTAGTGGCAGAACAACGAAATGGATTTCCTGATCACGTCCCTGCTGGTCAGGTGACGACTCGGGTTCCGTAGCCATCTACTGGGGAACGGAGAAGGTGCCCACCCTGCACCTTATTGAGAAAGGGCAGGGCTTTGTTGCAGTGCAATGGGGCACCATGGCCATCATAGGCTGCTACGTCTCTCCCAACAGGTCACTCGCCGACTACGAGCTGTACCTTGATGGGGTGGCAAACTGCATTCGCAGGTGTCAACCTCGTCCATTGATTATCCTGGGGACTTCAACGCCCACGCTAAGGCATGGGAAACCCCAGAGATAGTCGAGGGAGAGATTTTAAAGAATGGGCGGCTGGTCCTGACCTCCGACTCATAAATCAGGGGTCAGTAAGCACTTGCGTGCGATGGCGAAGTCGGTCGTGGACTTAACATGGGTGACTCCTTCTGCGATACGTCTGGTGTCAGGTTGACGGGTCGCAGAGGAGGTGGTTACGTTATCGGACCACCGTTACATCGCTTTCGATGTGACATTCAGCCGGCCTGATACCATGACTAGCCGCCGCGAAAGCAGCCCGCCGCGACGCTGGTGTCTAAAACGGTTAGATCGAGACATGGTCGAAGCTGCCGCCACCGTTGCGGCATGGCCAGATATCACCGAAGAGGTTTCGTCTGACCCAGAAGAAGAAGCGAACTGGTTTCGGGGAACAATGACACGAATCTGCGATGTGTCAATGCCCCGGACCAGTCACCCCAAGCGCAGGGCTGTGTACTGGTGGTCGGCAGAATTGCAGGATCAGCACAATCTGTTTGCGAAGTAGACGCCAGTACACCAGAACCCGAAGGAGGAGAAGGCAAGCTCCGGCCGAAGAGGTAGCCAGACTACACGAGGCATACCGAGCGGCTACAAGGCGTTGCAGATTGCGGTGCCAGCACCGAGTTTCGGTCCTGGTATGAGCTCCCGAGGCTCAACAGAGATCCGTGGGGACGTCCATACCGGTTGGTACTGGGCAAACTCCGACATTGGATGCCACCTCTAACGGAAACCCTTGATCCGGAGCTGCTGGGAAGAGTGATCAATACACTTTTCCCAGCGGGCCGGTCAAGTCCCTCTGCCCACCTTCGAAGTTCGTTGGAGTGGCATGATGAGATGCGGGTAACCGTACAGGAGTTGGACCGAGCCGTTAGCCGCTTGCGAGGCCGAAACACAGCTCAGGACCCGACGGAATACCAGGTCGGGTCTGGATGCTGAGTCTAGCTGCCTTAGGGGACAGACTGAGGCAGCTGTTCACCAGCTGCCTCCATACCGCCACGTTCCTTCAGCCTGGAAGGAAGCCAAATTGGTCCTCTTAAAGAAGGAAGGCAGGGCTTCAGATTCTCCTCTGCGTATCGTCCCATTTGCCTGTTGGACGAGATTGGCAAATTGTTCGAGAGGATTCTTGCTTTTCGTCTCAACGGGCATCTGTCGCGTGTCGGTCCAGATCTCGCCGAAAGCCAGTTCGGCTTCCGACAAGAGCGTTCGACCATAGACGCGATTTTTCGCGTCCGCTCGTTGTCGGAGCAGGCGGTGTCCCGGGGTGGGGTGGCACTGGCAATTAGCTGGACATTGTCAATGCCTTTAACTCCTTGCCCTGGGAAGCAATCAGAGGGCTCGCCTACCATCAAGTGCCCCCTATCTGCAAAGGCGTGATCGCGGACTACTTGCGCGACAGGTACATTTTGTACATGGACAAAGACGGAAAAAGATCCGGAGGGAGATCCAGTGCGGTGTTCCACAGGGTTCGGTGCTGGGCCCATTACTGTGGAACATAGCGTATGACGCGGTTCTGCGTGTCGACCTTCCCGCTAGCATCAAGGTTGTTTGCTATGCAGACGACACCCTGATGATCACCTTCAGCGGGACACGTTTGAGGACCAGACTCGCCGAGCTTGGGTGGAAATCGTCGTCGCCAGAATTCACGAGTTGGGATTAGAAATAGCGCCGCACAAGACCGAGGCGCTATGGTTCCTAAATTGCCCAGGGGCAGGGAACCACCGACTCGTGTGTCCGGGTAGGTGGGTCTGAAGTCAGGTGGGTAGGCATGAAATATCTGGGCCTCCTACTGGACAGTCGCTGGGGCTTCGAAGAGCACTTCGAGCGCCTAGTTCCCCGAATAGAGAGGGTGGCGGTGCTATGCATAGACTGCTGCCCAATCTAGGGGACCGGGTGAAGAAGTTCGCCGCCTCTATGCCGGAGTCGTCCGATCCGTAGCACTTTATGGAGCGCCGGTGTGGGCAAGGCTAGCCATCCGCCGATGTAGAACTAAAATCTACAGTGTGCAACGACGGATGGCCATACGGATTGTGCGAGGATATCGCACGATATCCTTCGAGGCGGCAACTGTCCTGGCTCGCTTTCCGCCCTTGGATATACTGGCGGAAATGGATGCGCGGGTGTATAACCGAATACGCATCCGCCGCCAGGATGGTGATAGCGAGCCAGTAGAGGCGTTCAGGCCATTGGCGGCAGGAACGTCAGAATACCTTCGAGACGTGGCGTGTTCGGCTTAGTGAAGAGCGACGCGCGCAGACGCGTCGTCGAGGCGTTCCTGCCGGTCTTCGAGGCCTGGCTCAGCGACGGAGAGGAAGACTCACCTACAGACTTACACAGGTACTTACCGGACATGGCTGTTTCGGTGATTATCTGTGTAAGATCGGACGTGAGGCGACGGCGAACTGTTTCCATTGCGGTGGGACGATCCAGGACTCTGCATCGCATACTCTCGGGGTTTGCCCAGCATGGGAAGCAGAGCGGAGTATCCTGGTGAGCCGCATTGGACGAAACCTCTCCCTGCCAGCAGTCGTGTCGGCGATGCTGAGCGGGGATTCGGCATGGGGGGCCGTAGCCGCTTTCTGTGAGACCGTGATGGCCCAGAAGGAGGCTACTGAGCGGGATCGAGAGGACAGATCCCGCTCGGAGGCGGGGCCATCGAGGCGCAGTTGTGCCTCGTCACGGCCCTCTAACAATGGTGTTCCCCTACCGAAACGGGGCCTCAAGAGTCGCGGGCGCCCGGGGCGCGGCTCCGAATGCTCATTAAAGCGACTTGAGTAAGGAGGGGAGTGGCCTGACGTGGTCTCGAGCCACTGTGCTAGCACTGCGGGAGTCTCAAAGTGTAACGTTGTTGCTCCTGGAGGCTATTCAGCTAAGCGTAAGAGGGCCACGGTTGCGTTCGAACGGAGATCGTGACCCCTTCTCAACGCTGATGGTGACCACCGTGGGGTTTTGGTCGGTGGGAGTCCGACATAACCCAGCTCTCTTTCCCGGAGGTTGCAATCATATGATTTCTAATGATAAAAAAAAAAAAAAAGGTTAGTTTAGGTTAGGTTAGGTTGGGTTAGGTTAGGTTAGGTTAGGTTAGGTTTTTTTTTTTTTTTTTTTATTACTCTTGTACCCTGACATGGGAGATCAGGGCCTTTCTTATTCTTTTATTGTGTATTTTTCCAAGTGTACTATATACTAATCCAATTATTATGGTTTATATTACTTATCTATGCTCTATATTATCTATCTTCTATACTTATATGTGTTCTTATTATATACACGTTATTCTACGTAGTTTTCTCCTATGATGCTTGTACTGTGCATTTATATTTACATTTTAACGTTGGAACTTGTACCATATACTTTTGTATATGTTACAGTTTTACTATTATTGCCTTTTACTTATTTTTATTTACAACTTTATTTGCTACATACTTACAGTATTTGCAACCTATTTCTAATTTTCTTATCTCTTATTATATGTGCTATACTGTCTTTACTTATTTTCGTCTCAATTTCACTTTCTACCTCATTTCTTACTTTACTATATATAGGACACTCAGTGATAAGGTGGATTATATCCTCATTCCTCTCTTGATCACAGACACACGACGGGCTCTCTTTACACTTAAAACGATGCAAATATTCAGAGAACCCGCCATGGCCTGTCATCACCTGTATTGCCATTGGGTCTAAGTTCAGTTTTCTTACAATTGAGTAAGCTTCACCAGCATCCGGAAAGAATATTTTAGTAGTCGTTGCCGTATCGCCCTCCCTATAGCGCGTCTTCCACTCGTTGATCGTTTCCTCATGGTTGGCTCTTAACGAAGGAAACTGGGCATTTGTCGTAGTTAGGCCGTCTTTTAATTTTGAGTGCTGCCTCCTTTGCTAATTGGTCTGCTCTCTCGTTTCCTTCCATCCAGCGTGAGCTTTACCCAGTAAAGTGTAACAGATTTACCCTGTGTTTAATTTTCTTTATATTTTCTACAATATTTAGCGCTAATGGATGGAAGGAATCACCTTGGATTGTTGTCTGAAGAGCAGACTTGGGTCACAATATATTGCAACTTTGTGCAGAGTCTTGAGCGCGAATTTAGTAGCTTCAAGAGCCATAGTCTGCCCAGCCGAGTAAAATCCTACCTTTATTTGCAGTACTGATCTCAGAGGCATCTTTCAAACTGACAGAGCCGCGCCAACTTTCCTTCAATTTACTTCCATCAGTAAAGATTTTTATTCCCGTATTGTTCTGTCGGTTAATTTCTGCACTATTCCCCAGACAAAAATTCCAGCTCCACCTGATCCGCAGGATGTGATGTCTCCTCATACGGTACTCTTCTCTCTAGCTCTCTGTCCCCTACTACCTGCTGTGAAAAACCTTTCTTTATTTCATAAAGCGTGGCTGCTTCCTGGATTCTTAGATCAATGGAAGCAGTCCAGCCAGCAGCAGCTGGAGTTCAGGAGGACACCCGTTTTATAAGTTTTGATTATTTTCTGCACAAAGCCGCGTTGCGTCATATCGAGCAACTTTTTATTTTAATTTTATTTGTTGCGAACGCCCAAGCACCAGCCGCATACATAACTATCGGTTCTACCACTGCAATATATATAGTCCTAATTATCTCTGGGTTCAGCCCCAGTGTATCTTAGCGGCCCTCGACAGCTGACTGTACAGGTTTTGTGCCTTACGGCATACATTAAGGACATGATTGTTAAATGTTAAACTTGTCAATCAGAGTTTGTGAAATTTTGGCTTCTCTGACCAATTTATATGCTCCCCATCCATGCTCAGAACTGGCGAATCATGTTTTAACTTATTTGTTATTAACATGGCCTTAGTTTTATGTGGCGCAAATGTGAGTTTATTTTTAATTCCCCATTTCGAACATGGGCAAGTGCAGAGTTTGCTCTTTCTTCTACTTCTATTGCCGTATCCCCGGAGAAAATCAGGACTACATCGTCCGCGAACGCTTGACAGTGCTCCCCTTTTTCTTGCAGCTCCTTAAAGTGGATTCAGCAGTAAGTTCCAGAACGTTGGACCCCTACCGAGCCCTGCACACACCCTTTTGTCGGTTTCCCAACCATTCCAGAATTCGTGCATACCTGACGCGCACTGTTCTATCCTTAAAATAGCTGTCTACCAGGCGCCTCAGGTTAGCTGGGCATCTGGTTTCTGCCAGTCTGCACCGTATTGATGGCCACCACGCATTATCAAAGGCTCCCTCTATGTCCAATGATACTAAAACAACCAATTTCTTGTTTCTAGGTGTCTTTACAAGCTGTATCATGTCATAGAGGAGTCCTCGGTGCTACGTCAGCATAAACCCATATTGCATTTTGCTGATGTGCGGAATAGTATGCCATTTGATCCTTCGCACCATCATTTTTTCCATTATTTTGCCAAGTACTGGCAGCAGCCCAATCGGTCTGTATGACTTTGGGTGTGTGTAGCTCTCTTTTTCTGGCTTACGCAAGACCACTACTACTGCTTCTTTCCATTTTATTCGTAAAATGCTGATAGGGTGAGACACTTATTTATTAATGCCAGAAACATTTCTTGGTCCAGGTGATAGCTTTCACACAGATGTCCGCCGTAAGACCATCTATTCCCGGAGCTTTTGGGGTTAAAGCTCGATGCAGCCCATTTAGCTCCTCTATTGTAAACAGTGGATCACACCGTTCATCTTATAATACGCCGTTTACATTTTCAGCTTCTTCTCTTATAAGTTGGTGTTGCTCACTATCTTCCTGAACTGTATCCTCAGGGTAGAAAATCTCCGCCAAAAGCTTTGCTGATTCTTCGCTTCCCAAATATTTGCCTTCCCATACAAGGGGTATGTCTTCACTTCTTACGGATGTCCTTCCTATCACTCTGTAAATTCCCTCCCACATTGTCTCCCGCTCCTGCTTGTTACAAAACTCCTTCCAACTCGCGGTTTGAGCCCTTTTTACTTCCAGTTGATATCTTTCTTTTGTTTTAATATACTGCTCGACGACCCACTCCCTACGGATTGGCGCCGCTGAAGATATACGGCGCTTCATTCTTGTAACTTCCTTCTTAAGATTTTTCAACTCCTCAGTCCACCAGGGCAATCCAATTCGTTTTTTCTCCTTTACTTTCGGCATGTTTTCACACGCGTCTGTAATTGCATTTGTGTATTTTACTATAATTTCTTCTAGTTCTGTTGTATTTTCTATTATTTCTATTTTGATTTTGTTATATTTCTGCTCTTCCAAATCTGAACGAGTTTCTCATGAAATTCGCTCCATTCTGTTTTTTGGTGTTGTACTTCCTGGTTGTTCTTTTGATGTCACTTTTCTATCTTTTGCTTTTCTTATTTTATCTATTTTCAGGCCCTCTTCTTTTGCATTTATTGCCTTTCTTACTCTATCCATTACCTGATCTCCCGTTTCTTTTTCATCTATAGCTGTTATTGCTACTGAGTGCAAAGCCATGTTTTTTATAGGGCGTTTTGATTGGTGTAGCCGTTACACTTGCATATGTGGTTTTCTACTCTTTTTCGGATTCCTTAAATGCTTCACGTAATTTTTCCATTTCTCTTTTAGTTTCTTCTAAAAGTTTCCCGTGTTCTTCTATTTTCCTAATTAGCTTACTTTCCTCTCCTTCTCTCCTATCAGATTCTCTGCATTCTTCTGATTTCTTTTCTTCCACCTTTTGTCCTGTTGTTCCAATTGTTTGCTTTCCTTTGCTAAATTCCTAGCTGTTTCTGCTTCTTTAACAAGTTGGTAGAGTCGTTCTATAGCATGTGTAACTTCTACTTTAATATCGGTCTTAAGATTACGTGAATTGTTAAGGTGTAATTTGGCTTTATTCAAGCAAGCTCGCGCCTCTGTTACCCTATCTATATACTTGACTTTTCCGTTTTCGGCGAGTTTCCCAATGTTTCCGAAGATGTTCTGCGGACTGTCACTCTTGTTTCTTGGGTGGGTATTGGAAGCTGTTTAGTGCGACCTGTTTGAGCTCCTTTCTTAGGACTGGCTTGTACGACAGCTGCTACGTCTTTTCTCTCTGCTTCCCGCTCTCCGATGCTCCTTCTGACACTTACTCCTTGTTGTGTCTGATCTGATGTAGAGGATGGTCCTGCCATCTCGGATACAATTGGGGACCCATGAGCGTCCATGTTTTTAGCAGTGTCCTGTGTCTTCTTAGTAGAGTACGGAATCCAAACATATTCAGTCAGGGGAACACGTCAAGTTATTTCGTATAAACAATAACAATTGTAAGAATCACAAACAATGTAAAATAAAACAAAATGTCAATTTTTATTAAAGTTATTAAATTAATAATAGTTATGCAATACTATTTGTCCAAATATGAAAGCAACTGTGAGTTGCTTTGTCTAAAATCGTATTTCTTAAATATGTAAGCTTATGTAATTTATAACTAACGAATATAAAATAAAATAAAACAATTCCGTATTGAAGTCTATTACGAAGTGGTCAATTTTTACCTAAGTAGAGGAAAACGGGTGGGCGGGAGGTCGATTTTTCACTAATCTTTAATTTTTCTATTGCAGATCGAGCCTGGTAATTAAGTTTTGGTGCAAGACGGACAAGATGAATACAATTTGAAAGAGAAAACGTGAAAATTGAAGAAATTTTAAAATTAATGCTAATTACGTAAGTATGAAATACGAAAAATAATTATTTTAAAATAATAACAGTGTTTAATAGCCTAAAAGTAATTGAAATTGACTTAACTAACTTATTCCTATTATTAGAGATAAAAATTTTAAATATATTATAGTTATAGAACGTGGAAAAGTTAGGTTAGGTTAGGTTGGGTTAGGTTAGGTTAGGTTAGGTTAGGTTAGGTTGGGTTAGGTTAGGTTAGGTTAGGTTAGGTTAGGTTAGGTTCTGCTTACGCACCCGACCTGTGTGTCCGAGTAGGTGGGTCTGAAGTCAGAGTGGGAGGCACATGAAATATCTGGGCCTCCTGCTGGACGATCGCTGGGGCTTCGAAGAGCACTTCGAGCGCCTAGTTCCCCGAATAGAGAGGGTGGCGGGTGCTATGCATAGACTGCTGCCCAATCTGGGGACCGGGTGAAGTTCGCCGCCTCTATGCTGGAGTCGTCCGATCCGTAGCCCTTTATGGGGCGCCGGTGTGGGCAAAAGGCTAACCATCCGCCGATGTAGAACCAAAATCTACAGTGTGCAACGACGGATGGCCATACGGATTGTGCGAGGATACCGCACGATATCCTTCGAGGCGGCAACTGTCCTGGCTCGCTTTCCGCCCTTGGATATACTGGCGGAAATGGATGCGCGGGTGTATAACCGAATACGCATCCTCCGCCAGGGCGGTGATAGCGAGCCAGTAGAGGCGTTCGAGGCCATTAAGCGGCAGGAACGTCAGAATGCCTTCGAGACGTGGCGTGTTCGGCTTAGTGAAGAGCGACACGCGCGCAGACGCGTCGTCGTGGCGTTTCTGCCGGTCTTCGAGGCCTGGCTCCAGCGACGGAGAGGAAGACTCACCTACAGACTTACACAGGTACTTACCGGACATGGCTGTTTCGGTGATTATCTGTGTAAGATCGGACGTGAGGCGACGGCGAACTGTTTCCATTGCGGTGGGACGATCCAGGACTCTGCATCGCATACTCTCGGGGTTTGCCCAGCATGGAAGCAGAGCGGAGTATCCTGGTGAGCCGCATTGGACGAAACCTCTCCCTGCCAGCAGTCGTGTCGGCGATGCTGAGCGGGGATTCGGCATGGGGGGCCGTAGCCGCTTTCTGTGAGACCGTGATGGCCCAGAAGGAGACTACTGAGCGGGATCGAGAGAGGACAGATCCCGCTCGGAGGCGGGGCCATCGAGGCGCAGTTGTGCCTCGTCACTGCCCTCGTAACAATGGTGTTCCCCTACCGGGCCTCGGAAACCGCGCCTCAAGAGTCGCGGGCGCCCGGGGCGCGAGCTCCGAATGCTCATTAAAGCGACTCTGAGGCGAGGAGTGGCTCGACGTGGTCTCGAGCCACTGTGCTAGCACCGCGGGGATTCTGGGGGCAACGTTGTTGCTCCCGGGAGGGGGCTATCTTAGCCAAGCGTAAGAGGGGCCACGGTTGCGTTCCGAACGGAGATCCCGTGACCCCTTCTCAACGCTGATGGTGACCACCGTGGGGTTTTAGTCGGTGGGAGTCCGACATAACCCAGCTCTCTTCCCGGAGGCTGGGTATCCATAATGGATTTCCCCACGATAAAAAAAAAAAAGGTTAGTTTAGGTTAGGTTAGTTAGGTTAGGTTAGGTTAGGTTAGGTTGGGTTTTTTTTTTTTTTTTTTTTTTTTTTTTTTTTTTTTTATTACTCTTGTACCCCTGACATGGGAGATCAGGGCCTTTCTTATTCTTTTATTGTGTATTTTTTCCAAGTGTACTATATACTAATCCAATTATTATGGTTTATATTACTTATCTATGCTCTATATTATCTATCTTCTATACTTATATGTGTTCTTATTATATACACGTTATTCTACGTAGTTTTCTCCTATGATGCTTGTACTGTGCATTTATATTTACATTTTAACGTTGGAACTTGTACCATATACTTTTGTATATGTTACAGTTTTACTATTATTTGCCTTTTACTTATTTTTATTTACAACTTTATTTGCTACATACTTACAGTATTTTATAAACCTATTTCTAATTTTCTTATCTCTTATTATATGTGCTATACTGTCTTTACTTATTTTCGTCTCAATTTCACTTTCTACCTCATTTCTTACTTTACTATATATAGGACACTCAGTGATAAGGTGGATTATATCCTCATTCCTCTCTTGATCACAGACACACGACGGGCTCTCTTTACACTTAAAACGATGCAAATATTCAGAGAACCCGCCATGGCCTGTCATCACCTGTATTGCCATTGGGTCTAAGTTCAGTTTTCTTACAATTGAGTAAGCTTCACCAGCATCCGGAAAGAATATTTTAGTAGTCGTTGCCGTATCGCCCTCCCTATAGCGCGTCTTCCACTCGTTGATCGTTTCCTCGCGGATTTGGCTCTTAACGAAGGAAACTGGGCATTTGTCGTAGTTAGGCCGTCTTTTAATTTTGAGTGCTGCCTCCTTTGCTAATTGGTCTGCTCTCGTTTCCTTCCATCCCAGCGTGAGCTTTTACCCAGTAAAGTGTAACAGATTTACAATGTGTTTTAATTTTCTTTATATTTTCTACAATATTTAGCGCTAATGGATGGAAGGAATCACCTTGGATTGTTGTCTGAAGAGCAGACTTGGAGTCGCAATATATATTGCAACTTTGTGCAGAGTCTTGGAGCGCGAATTTAGTAGCTTCAAGCAGAGCCAGAAGTTCCGCCTGGTAAACAGTGCAAAAATGTCCCAATTTTAGTTTGCGGGTACTGATCTCAGAGGCATCTTTCCAAACTGACAGAGCCGCGCCAACTTTCCCTTCAATTTTACTTCCATCAGTAAAGATTTTTATTCCCGTATTGTTCTGTCGGTTAATTTCTGCACTATTCCCCAGACAAAGAAATTCCAGCTCCACCTGATCCGCAGGATGTGATGTCTCCTCATACGGTACTCTTCTCTCTAGCTCTCTGTCCCCTACTACCTGCTGTGAAAAACCTTTCTTTATTTCATAAAGCGTGGCTGTTTCCTGGATTCTTAGATCCAATGGAAGCAGTCCAGCCAGCAGCAGGGCTGAGTTCAGAGACACCGTTTTATAAGCTTTGATTATTTTCTGCACAAAGCCGCGTTGCGTCGTATCGAGCAACTTTTTATTTTAATTTTATTTGTTGCGAACGCCCAAGCACCAGCCGCATACATAACTATCGGTTCTACCACTGCAATATATATAGTCCTAATTATCTCTGGGTTCAGCCCCAGTGTATCTTAGCGGCCCTCGACAGCTGACTGTACAGGTTTTGTGCCTTACGGCATACATTAAGGACATGATTGTTAAATGTTAACCTGTCGTCAACTGTGAGGCCGAGAATTTTATTTCTCTGGACCAATTTATATGCTCCCCATCCATGCTCAGAACTGGCGAATCATGTTTTAACTTATTTGTTATTAACATGGCCTTAGTTTTATGTGGCGCAAATGTGAGTTTATTTTTAATTCCCCATTTCCGAACATGGGCAAGTGCAGAGTTTGCTCTTTCTTCTACTTCTATTGCCGTATCCCCGGAGAAAATCAGGACTACATCGTCCGCGAACGCTTGACAGTGCTCCCTTTTTCTTGCAGCTCCTTAAGTGGATTCAGCAGTAAGTTCCAGAACGTTGGACCCCCTACCGAGCCCTGCACACACCCTTTTGTCGGTTTCCTAACCCATTCCGCACCTGCATACCTGACGCGCACTGTTCTATCCTTAAAATAGCTGTCTACCAGGCGCCTCAGGTTAGCTGGGCATCTGGTTTCTGCCAGTCTGCACCGTATTGATGGCCACCACGCATTATCAAAGGCTCCCTCTATGTCCAATGATACTAAAACAACCAATTTCTTGTTTCTAAGGTGTCTTTTTACAAGCTGTATCATGTCATAGAGGAGTCCTCGGTGCTACGTCAGCATAAACCCATATTGCATTTTGCTGATGTGCGGAATAGTATGCCATTTGATCCTTCGCACCATCATTTTTCCATTATTTTGCCAAGTACTGGCAGCAGCCCAATCGGTCTGTATGACTTTGGGTGTGTGTAGCTCTCTTTTCTGGCTTACGCAAGACCACTACTACTGCTTCTTTCCATTTATTCAGGAAGTATGATAGGGTGAGACACTTATTTATTAATGCCAGAAACATTTCTTGGTCCAGAGTGATAGCTTTCACACAGATGTCCGCCGTAAGACCATCTATTCCCGGAGCTTTTTTGGGGTTAAAGCTCGATGCAGCCCATTTTAGCTCCTCTATTGTAAACGGTGGATCACACAGTTCATCTTGTAATACGCCGTTTACATTTTCAGCTTCTTCTCTTATAAGTTGGTGTTGCTCACTATCTTCCTGAACTGTATCCTCGGGGTAGAAAATCTCCGCCAAAAGCTTTGCTGATTCTTCGCTTCCCAAATATTTGCCTTCCCATACAAGGGGTATGTCTTCACTTCTTACGGATGTCCTTCCTATCACTCTGTAAATTCCCTCCCACATTGTCTCCCGCTCCTGCTTGTTACAAAACTCCTTCCAACTCGCGGTTTGAGCCCTTTTTACTTCCAGTTGATATCTTTCTTTTGTTTTAATATACTGCTCGACGACCCACTCCCTACGGATTGGCGCCGCTGAAGATATACGGCGCTTCATTCTTGTAACTTCCTTCTTAAGATTTTTCAACTCCTCAGTCCACCAGGGCAATCCAATTCGTTTTTCTCCTTTACTTTCGGCATGTTTTCACACGAGTCTGTAATTGCATTTGTGTATTTTACTATAATTTCTTCTAGTTCTGTTGTATTTTCTATTATTTCTATTTTGATTTTGTTATATTTCTGCTCTTCCAAATCTGAACGAGTTTCTCATGAAATTCGCTCCAATTTGCTTTTTGGTGTTGTACTTCCTGGTTGTTCTTTTGATGTCACTTTTCTATCTTTTGCTTTTCTTATTTTATCTATTTTCAGGCCCTCTTCTTTTGCATTTATTGCCTTTCTTACTCTATCCATTACCTGATCTCCCGTTTCTTTTCATCTATAGCTGTTATTGCTACTGAGTGCAAAGCCATGTTTTTTATAGGAGCGTTTTTGATTGGTGTAGCCGTTACACTTGCATATGTGGTTTTCTCTACTCTTTTTTCGGATTCCTTAAATGCTTCACGTAATTTTTCCATTTCTCTTTTATTTTCTTCTAAAAGTTTCCCGTGTTCTTCTATTTTCCTAATTAGCTTACTTTCCTCTCTTTCTCTCCTATCAGATTCTCTGCATTTTTCTGATTTCTTTTCTTCCACCTTTTTGTCCTGTTGTTCCAATTGTTTGCTTTCCTTTGCTAAATTCCTAGCTGTTTCTGCTTCTTTAACAAGTTGGTAGAGTCGTTCTATAGCATGTGTAACTTCTACTTTAATATCGGTCTTAAGATTACGTGAATTGTTAAGGTGTAATTTGGCTTTATTCAGGCAAGCTCGCGCCTCTGTTACCCTATCTATATACTTGACTTTTCCGTTTTCGGCGAGTTTCCCAATGTTTCCGAAGATGTTCTGCGGACTGTCACTCTTGTTTCTTGGGTGGGTATTGGAAGCTGTTTAGTGCGACCTGTTTGAGCTCCTTTCTTAGGACTGGCTTGTACGACAGCTGCTACGTCTTTTCTCTCTGCTTCCCGCTCTCCGATGCTCCTTCTGACACTTACTCCTTGTTGTGTCTGATCTGATGTAGAGGATGGTCCTGCCATCTCGGATACAATTGGGGACCCATGGGCGTCCATGTTTTTAGCAGTGTCCTGTGTCTTCTTAGTAGGAGTACGGAATCCAAACATATTCAGTCAGGGGAACACGTCAAGTTATGTCGTATAAACAATAACAATTGTAAAGAATCACAAACAATGTAAAATAAAAACAAAATGTCAATTTTTATTAAAGTTATTAAATTAATAATAGTTATGCAATACTATTTGTCCAAATATGAAAGCAACTGTGAGTTGCTTTGTCTAAAATCGTATTTCTTAAATATGTAAGCTTATGTAATTTATAACTAACGAATATAAAAATAAAATAAAACAATTCCGTATTGAAGTCTATTACGAAGTGGTCAATTTTTACCTAAGTAGCGGAAAACGGGTGGGCGGGAGGGCGATTTTCACTAATCTTTAATTTTTCTATTGCAGATCGAGCCTGGTAATTAAGTTTTGGTGCAAGACGGACAAGATGAATACAATTTGAAAGAGAAAACGTGAAAATTGAAGAAATTTTAAAATTAATGCTAATTACGTAAGTATGAAATACGAAAAATAATTATTTTAAAATAATAACACTGTTTAATAGCCTAAAATTAATTGAAATTGACTTAACTAACTTATTCCTATTATTAGAGACAAAAATTTTAAATATATTATAGTTATAGAACGTGGAAAAGGTTAGGTTAGGTTAGGTTAGGTTAGGTTAGGTTAGGTTAGGTTAGGTTAGGTTAGGTTAGGTTAGGTTAGGTTAGGTTAGGTTAGGTTAGGTTAGGTTAGGTTAGGTTAGGTTAGGTTAGTTAGGTTAGGTTCTGCTTACGCACCCGACTCGTGTGTCCTAGTAGGTGGGTCTGAAGTCAGAGTGGGAGGCACATGAAATATCTGGGCCTCCTACTGGACAGTCGCTGGGGCTTCGAAGAGCACTTCGAGCGCCTAGTTCCCCGAATAGAGGGTGGCGGGTGCTATGCATAGACTGCTGCCCAATCTAGGGGGACCGGGTGAAGAAGTTCGCCGCCTCTATGCTGGAGTCGTCCGATCCGTAGCCCTTTATGGGGCGCCGGTGTGGGCAAAAAGGCTAACCATCCGCCGATGTAGAACCAAAATCTACAGTGTGCAACGACGGATGGCCATACGGATTGTGCGAGGATACCGCACGATATCCTTCGAGGCGGCAACTGTCCTGGCTCGCTTTCCGCCCTTGGATATACTGGCGGAAATGGATGCGCGGGTGTATAACCGAATACGCATCCTCCGCCAGGGCGGTGATAGCGAGCCAGTAGAGGCGTTCGAGGCCATTAAGCGGCAGGAACGTCAGAATGCCTTCGAGACGTGGCGTGTTCGGCTTAGTGAAGAGCGACACGCGCGCAGACGCGTCGTCGAGGCGTTTCTGCCGGTCTTCGAGGCCTGGCTCCAGCGACGGAGAGGAAGACTCACCTACAGACTTACACAGGTACTTACCGGACATGGCTGTTTCGGTGATTATCTGTGTAAGATCGGACGTGAGGCGACGGCGAACTGTTTCCATTGCGGTGGGACGATCCAGGACTCTGCATCGCATACTCTCGGGGTTTGCCCAGCATGGGAAGCAGAGCGGAGTATCCTGGTGAGCCGCATTGGACGAAACCTCTCCCTGCCAGCAGTCGTGTCGGCGATGCTGAGCGGGGATTCGGCATGGGGGGCCGTAGCCGCTTTCTGTGAGACCGTGATGGCCCAGAAGGAGGCTACTGAGCGGGATCGAGAGAGGACAGATCCCGCTCGGAGGCGGGGCCATCGAGGCGCAGTTGTGCCTCGTCACGGCCCTCCTAACAATGGTGTTCCCCTACCAGAAACGGGGCCTCAAGAGTCGCGGGCGCCCGGGGCGCGAGCTCCGAATGCTCATTAAAGCGACTCTGAGGCGAGGAGTGGCTCGACGTGGTCTCGAGCCACTGTGCTAGCACCGCGGGGATTCTGGGGGCAACGTTGTTGCTCCCGGGAGGGGGCTATCTTAGCCAAGCGTAAGAGGGGCCACGGTTGCGTTCCGAACGGAGATCCCGTGACCCCTTCTCAACGCTGATGGTGACCACCGTGGGGTTTTAGTCGGTGGGGTCCGACATAACCCAGCTCTCGTCCCGGAGGCTGGGTATCCATAATGGATTTCCCCACGATAAAAAAAAAAAAAAAGGTTAGGTTAGGTTAGGTTAGGTTAGGTTAGGTTAGGTTAGGTTAGGTTAGATTAGGTTAGGTTAGGTTAGGTTAGGTTAGGTTTTTTTTTTTTTTTTTTTTTTTATTACTCTTGTACCCCTGACATGGGAGATCAGGGCCTTTCTTATTCTTTTTATTGTGTATTTTTCCAAGTGTACTATATACTAATCCAATTATTATGGTTTATATTACTTATCTATGCTCTATATTATCTATCTTCTATACTTATATGTGTTCTTATTATATACACGTTATTCTACGTAGTTTTCTCCTATGATGCTTGTACTGTGCATTTATATTTACATTTAACGTTGGAACTTGTACCATATACTTTTGTATATGTTACAGTTTTACTATTATTTGCCTTTTACTTATTTTTATTTACAACTTTATTTGCTACATACTTACAGTATTTTATAAACCTATTTCTAATTTTCTTATCTCTTATTATATGTGCTATACTGTCTTTACTTATTTTCGTCTCAATTTCACTTTCTACCTCATTTCTTACTTTACTATATATAGGACACTCAGTGATAAGGTGGATTATATCCTCATTCCTCTCTTGATCACAGACACACGACGGGCTCTCTTTACACTTAAAACGATGCAAATATTCAGAGAACCCGCCATGGCCTGTCATCACCTGTATTGCCATTGGGTCTAAGTTCAGTTTTCTTACAATTGAGTAAGCTTCACCAGCATCCGGAAAGAATATTTTAGTAGTCGTTGCCGTATCGCCCTCCCTATAGCGCGTCTTCCACTCGTTGATCGTTTCCTCGCGGATTTGGCTCTTAACGAAGGAAACTGGGCATTTGTCGTAGTTAGGCCGTCTTTTAATTTTGAGTGCTGCCTCCTTTGCTAATTGGTCTGCTCTCTCGTTTCCTTCCATCCCAGCGTGAGCTTTTACCCAGTAAAGTGTAATAGATTTACCCGTTTTTTTTATTTTCTTTATATTTTCTACAATATTTAGCGCTAATGGATGGAAGGAATCACCTTGGATTGTTGTCTGAAGAGCAGACTTGGAGTCGCAATATATATTGCAACTTTGTGCAGAGTCTTGGAGCGCGAATTTAGTAGCTTCAAGCAGAGCCAGAAGTTCCGCCTGGTAAACAGTGCAAAATGTCCCAATTTTAGTTTGCGGGTACTGATCTCAGAGGCATCTTTCCAAACTGACAGAGCCGCCAACTTTCCTTCAATTTTACTTCCATCAGTAAAGATTTTTATTCCCGTATTGTTCTGTCGGTTAATTTCTGCACTATTCCCCAGACAAAGAAATTCCAGCTCCACCTGATCCGCAGGATGTGATGTCTCCTCATACGGTACTCTTCTCTCTAGCTCTCTGTCCCCTACTACCTGCTGTGAAAAACCTTTCTTTATTTCATAGCGTGGCTGCTTCCTGGATTCTTAGATCCAATGGAAGCAGTCCAGCCAGCAGCAGGGCTGAGTTCAGAGACACCGTTTTATAAGCTTTGATTATTTTCTGCACAAAGCCGCGTTGCGTCATATCGAGCAACTTTTTATTTTAATTTTATTTGTTGCGAACGCCCAAGCACCAGCCGCATACATAACTATCGGTTCTACCACTGCAATATATATAGTCCTAATTATCACTGGGTTCAGCCCCAGTGTATCTTAGCGGCCTCGACAGCTGACTGTACAGGTTTTGTGCCTTACGGCATACATTAAGGACATGATTGTTAAATGTTAACCTGTCGTCAACTGTGAGGCCGAGAATTTTATTTCTCTGGACCAATTTATATGCTCCCCATCCATGCTCAGAACTGGCGAATCATGTTTTAACTTATTTGTTATTAACATGGCCTTAGTTTTATGTGGCGCAAATGTGAGTTTATTTTAATTCCCCATTTCCGAACATGGGCAAGTGCAGAGTTTGCTCTTTCTTCTACTTCTATTGCCGTATCCCCGGAGAAAATCAGGACTACATCGTCCGCGAACGCTTGACAGTGCTCCCCTTTTCTTGCAGCTCCTTAAGAAGTGGATTCAGCAGTAAGTTCCAGAACGTTGGACCCCCTACCGAGCCCTGCACACACCCTTTTGTCGGTTTCCTAACCCATTCCGCACCTGCATACCTGACGCGCACTGTTCTATCCTTAAAATAGCTGTCTACCAGGCGCCTCAGGTTAGCTGGGCATCTGGTTTCTGCCAGTCTGCACCGTATTGATGGCCACCACGCATTATCAAAGGCTCCCTCTATGTCCAATGATACTAAAACAACCAATTTCTTGTTTCTAAGGTGTCTTTTTACAAGCTGTATCATGTCATAGAGGGAGTCCTCGGTGCTACGCTGGGGCATAAACCCATATTGCATTTTGCTGATGTGCGGAATAGTATGCCATTTGATCCTTCGCACCATCATTTTTTCCATTATTTTGCCAAGTACTGGCAGCAGCCCAATCGGTCTGTATGACTTTGGGTGTGTGTAGCTCTCTTTTTCTGGCTTACGCAAGACCACTACTACTGCTTCTTTCCATTTATTCGGGAAGTATGATAGGGTGAGACACTTATTTATTAATGCCAGAAACATTTCTTGGTCCAGGTGATAGCTTTCACACAGATGTCCGCCGTAAGACCATCTATTCCCGGAGCTTTTGGGGTTAAAGCTCGATGCAGCCCATTTTAGCTCTCTATTGTAAACGGTGGATCACACAGTTCATCTTGTAATACGCCGTTTACATTTTCAGCTTCTTCTCTTATAAGTTGGTGTTGCTCACTATCTTCCTGAACTGTATCCTCGGGGTAGAAAATCTCCGCCAAAAGCTTTGCTGATTCTTCGCTTCCCAAATATTTGCCTTCCCATACAAGGGTATGTCTTCACTTCTTACGGATGTCCTTCCTATCACTCTGTAAATTCCTCCCACATTGTCTCCCGCTCCTGCTTGTTACAAAACTCTTTCCAACTCGCGGTTTGAGCCCTTTTTACTTCCAGTTGATATCTTTCTTTTGTTTTAATATACTGCTCGACGACCCACTCCCTACGGATTGGCGCCGCTGAAGATATACGGCGCTTCATTCTTGTAACTTCCTTCTTAAGATTTTTCAACTCCTCAGTCCACCAGGGCAATCCAATTCGTGTTTTCTCCTTTACTTTCGGCATGTTTTCACACGCGTCTGTAATTGCATTTGTGTATTTTACTATAATTTCTTCTAGTTCTGTTGTATTTTCTATTATTTCTATTTTAATTTTTGTTATATTTCTGCTCTTCCAAATCTGAACTAGTTTCTCATGAAATTCGCTCCAATTTGCTTTTTTGGTGTTGTACTTCCTGGTTGTTCTTTTGATGTCAATGCCGACTGATTTTTCTAAATTGATGTCAAATAGGATTGCCCTGTGATCCGAGTTTGTAATATCTCCCGACAGCCTCCAGTTACCTATTCTACCAAGTAGATTCGTCGAGCAGGTTGTGATATCTACGCAACTGGTAAATCGCCTTCCTCCTCTTATTGTGTCAAAAGTGGGATCACTCCCTCTATTCATGATGTGGAGCTCCAAATTGTCTAGGGCAATTGCAACTTCTACTCCCCTCTTATCAGTTTTCCGGCTTCCCACCACGTATTCCACGCATTGAAATCTCCCCCAAGATAACATTGTTTGTTCCTAAACTTTCCACGGCCACTCCAATTGCATCCAGGTACGGTTCTAAGGGCTTGTCACCTTCCAAGTAGACTGACACAACACCGATTTCCCATGCTTCTGTCCTAAGCCTTGCTACTGCGATGTTTTCGCTTGTATGCTCTGGGTATTGGGTAACATCAATAGTATTATCGAAAAGTACAATGGCTGCCTTAACTACCTTTTCCGCGGTCCTATTTCTGCAGCATTGTACTATTCTTGTTCCTTGGTAGCTCTTCAATTCACCTATTCGTCCTATATAAGGCTCCTGTACCATGGCAAACGCTATCTTTTCGCCTATAGCCCCTGCAATTAGCTCGGCAGTAGCTAGCTCACATCTCTGCAGATTTGCTTGAATGGCGCGGTATCTATGGTTTCCTACTACTGATATCCTGTTTACACTTGTGACCACTTTAGCAATATGCTACCGTGGATCTCGCAATTGTCTCCCACTTTCTTCTCACCGGACACTCCATACTGAACGCATTGTGGTCTTTTTGGTCTACTTTTGCTTTCATGCAATTTCTGCATGTAGGTGATCCTCCTGAGAGCCACTCCGTGCACTCATCTTTAAGGTGTGGGCCTCCGCAATGGCTGCATACATCAACAGTCTCCAAGCATAGTCTTTTGCTATGCCCATACCCTAAACACCTGGAACACTGTATTAGGGGGGACTGATCAGCCACTCTCACTCGTTGCAAGTCTATATGCAGCGTTTCTGCTTTTATGAGGCGGTTCCATACCTTCGGAGAAACTTTCAGCACGACGTGTGATGTGTGCGGGTTTCTGGCTTTTCTTCTAAACTTCACTTCCATCCTTAGCTCTTCTGGGCTGATGTCTGTAAAGAGATGTTTATTCTGGACATTTATCGATTTTAATATGTCCTCATCCGTGTTGTATTGCATGACATCTTTTAGTATTACCAAGGGGTCTTTGTTTTTAATCTCATCAACATTCAATTCCTTTCCTACTTTTTTGATTCTATCCTTTACTTTGTTTAATTCTTCTTGAGTACTACATCCCACTATCACTTTTCTATCTTTTGCTTTTCTTATTTTATCTATTTTCAGGCCCTCTTCTTTTGCATTTATTGCCTTTCTTACTCTATCCATTACCTGATCTCCCGTTTCTTTTTCATCTATAGCTGTTATTGCTACTGAGTGCAAAGCCATGTTTTTATAGGGGCGTTTTTGATTGGTGTAGCCGTTACACTTGCATATGTGGTTTTCTCTACTCTTTTTTCGGATTCCTTAAATGCTTCACGTAATTTTTCCATTTCTCTTTTATTTTCTTCTAAAAGTTTCCCGTGTTCTTCTATTTTCCTAATTAGCTTACTTTCCTCTCTTTCTCTCCTATCAGATTCTCTGCATTTTTCTGATTTCTTTTCTTCCACCTTTTTGTCCTGTTGTTCCAATTGTTTGCTTTCCTTTGCTAAATTCCTAGCTGATTCTGCTTCTTTAACAAGTTGGTAGAGTCGTTCTATAGCATGTGTAACTTCTACTTTAATATCGGTCTTAAGATTACGTGAATTGTTAAGGTGTAATTTGGCTTTATTCAAGCAAGCTCGCGCCTCTGTTACCCTATCTATATACTTGACTTTTTCCGTTTTCGGCGAGTTTCCCAATGTCTCCGAAGATGTTCTGCGGACTGTCACTCTTGTTTCTTGGGTGGGTATTGGACGCTGTTTAGTGCGACCTGTTTGAGCTCCTTTCTTAGGACTGGCTTGTACGACAGCTGCTACGTCTTTTCTCTCTGCTTCCTGCTCTCCGATGCTCCTTCTGACACTTACTCCTTGTTGTGTCTGATCTGATGTAGAGGATGGTCCTGCCATCTCGGATACAATTGGGGACCCATGAGCGTCCATGTTTTTAGCAGTGTCCTGTGTCTTCTTAGTAGGAGTACGGAATCCAAACATATTCCGTCAGGGGAACACGTCAAGTTATGTCGTATAAACGATAACAATTGTAAAGAATCACAACAATGTAAAATAAAAACAAAATGTCAATTTTTATTAAAGTTATTAAATTAATAATAGTTATGCAATACTATTTGTCCAAATATGAAAGCAACTGTGAGTTGCTTTGTCTAAAATCGTATTTCTTAAATATGTAAGCCTATGTAATTTATAACTACCGAATATAAAATAAAATAAACTATCTTTAATTTTTCTATTGCAGATCGAGCCTGGTAATTAAGTTTTGGTGCAAGACGGACAAGATGAATACAATTTGAAAGAGAAAACGTGAAAATTGAAGAAATTTTAAAATTAATGCTAATTACGTAAGTATGAAATACGAAAATAATTATTTTAAAATAATAACAGTGTTTAATAGCCTAAAAGTAATTGAAATTGACTTAACTAACTTATTCCTATTATTAGAGATAAAATTTTAAATATATTATAGTTATAGAACGTGGAAAAAGTTCGTTAGGTTAGGTTAGGTTAGGTTAGGTTAGGTTAGGTTAGGTTAGGTTAGGTTAGGTTAGGTTAGGTTTTTTTTTTATTTTTATTTTTTATTTTTAATATTTCCCCTGACATGGGAGATCAGGGACCTTATCGCTCTTTTCCTTATTTTTGTCAGTGTTCTTTTTGACGTTCAATATTTTTTTTTTTTTTTTTTTCTTCCATTATCTTTATTTCATATGACTTAACTTTCTTACTTATCTCCTATGACACTATTTATCTTCATTGCGTTGTTCCTATTATTACATTAGCTTACTTACAATACTACCATCTTAGAATATATTAATATATTGATAATCTTATGCTATTTATCATTACACTTTTCTGCTTCTATATACTTAGAACCTTTCTTATACTTTCTTACTTAAGTAATTGTAATTATATAATTTCTCATATTATATATTCAATTACCTATTACTATTTCTACGCAATAATTAATATCATGTTGTACTTATTTCCTTATAGTTACAATTATTCTTATATATCTATTTATTTCTATCAGTTGTTTGTTTAGCTATATGTTTACAATATTCTAGAAATTTATTTCTAATTTCTTTGTCTCTTATTAAACTATGTATTTCCTCTTTTGTTATTTTTATTTTTAATTCCAACTCTAATTCTGTTCTTATTTTATAGTATCTAGGGCACTCCGCAATGAGATGTACAATTGACTCAGGCTGTTCATTATTGCATACACATGCGGGGTTCTCCTTACATTTAAAACGATGAAGATATTCGGAGAACCCCCATGGCCGGTCAACACTTGTGTCAACAGTGGGTCTAGCTCTATCTTCCTAATTATTGGGTAAGCATCTAAGGCATCCGGAAAAATATTTTTGTTGTTGTGGCCGTGCTGCCATTCGGATTTCACGCTTGACAAATGAAATCGGACATTTGTCGTAATGAGGTTTTGTTTTCATTTTTAATGCAGCCTCTTTAGCCAGTGCGTCTGCCCTTTCATTTCCCTCCACCCCCACATGTGCTTTTACCCAATGAAAGATAAAGGGATTTTCCTTGAATTTTAGGTTTTAAATTCTCACTTACCTTTACCGCTAGTGGGTGGAGAGAATCACCACTACTAATTGTCTCCAGGGCAGCTCTAGAATCGCTGTATATGTTACAGCTACGCGCGGGGGTCTTTAATGCCACTTTAGTGGCTTCAAGCAGAGCCAACATTTCCGCCTGATAGACGGTGCAGAAGTGGTCCAGTTTTAACTTTTTAGTATTCGTTTCAGCAGCTCCGTCCCAAATGGACAAGGCTGCACCTACTTTTCCTTCAATTTTGCTTCCGTCTGTAAATATCCTAATCTCTGAATTAATTGTTTGATCCACTTGTACACCGTCCCCAGGCATACGAAATTCGGCCCCACCTGCTCCACAGGATGTGGTAATTTAACGTATTGAACCTGTCTCTCCAATTCTCGGTCACCAACCACCCGTCGGTAGTATCCTTTTTACTTCGTACATTGTTGCTGTCTCCTGAATCCTAAGGTCCAGGAAGCAAACCAGCAGTAGTAGGGCCGAGTTCAGAGAGACGGTTCTATATGCCCCTACGATTCTCTGTACGAATCCGCGTTGGACCGAGTTGAGAAGTTTTCTC
The DNA here is from genome assembly GCA_029286605.1 of Sericinus montela. Classification (NCBI taxonomy): domain Eukaryota; kingdom Metazoa; phylum Arthropoda; class Insecta; order Lepidoptera; family Papilionidae; genus Sericinus; species Sericinus montela. The sequence goes on from JAGSMR010000204.1 coordinate 56,781, forward strand.
GTTTGCAGCTTTTCGGCAGCTGGTGCCCAGGCGTTTGCTGCATAGAGAATCACTGGTTCCACTACCGCCACGTAGATGGTTCTCACTATCTCCAGATTCAGGCCCCAGTTAATTTTGCCGCTTTGGATGGCTGTCTATATATTCCTTGAGCCTTCCTACAGATGGTCCGAATATGGGTATTGAAAGTTAATTTGGAGTCAATAGTAAGCCCAAGTATTTTTACTTCGCTGGAATACTCAATTTCCTCCCACCCATGGTTAGAGCTGGCGAGTCATATTTTAGTTTATTGGTAAATATTACAGCCTTGGTTTTATGTGGCGCAAAACGTAATTTATTTTGACTCCCCAGCTCCAAACATGCGCGAGGATGGCATTAGCTCGTCTTTGCACTTCTCGAGCCTCCTCTCCTGAGACCATGATAACCACGTCATCCGCAGATGCTTGACAGTGTTCACCCTGAGTCTCCACCGATTTAAGCAGCGGGTCTAAAGTAAGTTCCACAGGGTGGGTCCACCTATTGAGCCTTGTACGCACCCCTTCGTTGTCTTTTAGACCATTCCGCTCCAGCAAACCTGACGCGCACTGTTCTATCGTCAAGATAGCTGTCTATCAGTCGCCTCAGGTTTACTGGGCATCCGGTCTCTGCTAGTCTGCAGCGTATCGCCGGCCACCAAGCATTATCAGCTCCCTCTATGTCTAAGGAGACAAGTACAACTAGTTTTTCTTCTTTAACTCTGTTTTAATGTACTGTACTATGTCATAGAGGGAGTCCTCGGTACCGCGTTGAGGCATAAAGCCATACTGTTTTTACTGATGGCCGGCATGATGTGCCACCTGATCCTTCTGATCAACATTTTTCTAAAATCTTGCCCAGGACTGGCAGGAGGCCAATGGGCCTATAGGACTTGGGGTGCATGTAATCCTTTCTTCCCGGCTTCGGCAACGCAACTACTACGGCTTCTTTCCAACTCTTCGGAAACAAGCCAACTCCAAGCACTTGTTCGCCAATGCCAGAAAGAGATCGGTGTTCAGGGTGATGGCTGCTTTACAAATATCTGCAGTTAGCCCATCAATGCCAGGTGCTTTCTTAGCGTTAAAACTTGATGCGGACCATAAGAGTTCTTCTCTTGTAAAGGGCGGGTCGCACAGATCATCTTGCGAGCCCACATTTACCGTGGTCGCTAACTCTGAAATATATTTATGGTCCGCACTTTCTCCATGAGTTTCATCCTCTGGATAGAAACTGTCCGCTAAGATTCTGGCAGATTCCATGCTTCCCACGTTTTTCCGTCGCAGATTAGAGTCTCCTCCTGTCTCACTTCCGTTCTGCCAATCACCCTGTAGATACCCTCCCACATGGTTTCTCTTTCCTGTCTGCTACAAAACTGTTTCCAACTGGTTGTCTGAGCCTTTTTCACCACCAGCTGGTATTTTCTTTTATCGCGATATACTGCTCGACGACCCATTCTCTTCAATTTGTGCCGCACAAGATATTCGGCGTTTTCTTCTGGATACTTCTCTTTTGAGTTCACTCAGCTCCTCATTCCACCAGGGCAACTCTATTCGCTTTTTACTACTTAGTCTTGGCATGCTTACCTCACAGGCATCAACTATTGACTTTGAGTAATTTTGGATGTAATTTTCTAATGTTGCTTTGTTTTCTATTTCTTTTATTTTTGTTACATTTAAATTTTTGTGTTGCCAAAGCTGGGTTAGTTTTGTATAAAACTCGCCCCAGTTTGCTTTCCTTGTGTTATATTTTCGAGTTGTTCTTTTGATGTCTGTACCGATCGCCTTGCCAAGACCTACCTCGAAGAGAATCGCCCTGTGGTCCGAACAGGTGATGGTCTCTGAAAGTTTCCAGTTTTCAATTCTACCTAGAAGATTCGCCGAGCAAGTCGTTATATCAACACAACTGGTGAATCTTTTTCCACCCCTAATGGTGTCAAAGTGGGCTCAGACCCTGGTTCAAGACATACAGTTGCATTTCGTTAAGTGCAGCCTCCATTTCAATTCCTCTACTGTCTGATTCTCTACTACCCCAATAGATGTTCCATGCATTTACATCGCCTGCCAGGATTATGTTGTTTGTCTGCAAATCTTCAACAGCTTTTTTAATTTTGACCAGGTATGGTTCGATGGGCTGATCGCACTCTAGGTAGACGGACACCACCCCCATCTCCCAGGCTCCGGTCCTCATCTTGGCTACAGCTATGTTCTCCGTAGTGAGATCCGGATAAAGAGAGACGTCGATGGTATCGTCAAACAGTACAATGGCTGCTTTATTTACTTTACCGTTTTCACGGTTCCCGCAACATTGTACAATCCTGGTGCCAGGATAGTGCTTCATCTTACCAATATTTCCGATGTAAGGTTCCTGAACCATTGCAAAGGTGGTCTTACTTTTGGCCGCGTGCATAATTAATTCGGCAGTAGCTAAATCGCTCCTTTGAAGATTTGCCTGTATGACTCTATACTTTTGTTCTTGTTTAAAGTCTCGTTTTCACCTGGGATCACCTTAGCAATAAGCTATAGATGATCTAGCCAACGCATCCCATTTTTTCCTGACTGGACACTCGGAGCTGAATGCATTGTGGTCACATCTTTCGTGCTTTGCTTTTTTGCAGTTATTACACGAAGGCGGTTCTCCAGAGAGCCACTCTGTGCATTCCGCCCTGAGATGCGGGCCTCCGCAGTGGCTGCACACATCTACACTCTCGGTACAAAGTTTTTTGCTGTGGCCATATCCTAAGCACTTGGTGCATTGTATTAGTGGAGACTGGTCCGTCACTCGTACCCGCTGCAAATCAACATGAATGAGCTCTTTCTCCATCATTCGTCTCCAAACTTGTGGAGACACCCTAATAACAATGTGAGAAGTGAGTGTGTTTCTAGTCCTCTTCCTATATTTTATTTCCATTCTTTGTTCTTCCTCTTCTACTCCCTCAAAAATTTGTTTGTTTTGCATCTTGATCGCCTTAATAACATCACTATCTGTATTATAGCTCATCACATCTCTCAGCATTAGCAGGGGGTCCTTATTTTTTATTTCCTCCACTATTAATTTAGACCCTTCCATATTAATTTTTTCCTTCACTTTTCTTAATTCTTCCTGAGTACCACATCCTAGTATTATCTTCCGGTCTCTGGCCTTCCGTATTTTATCGACCTGAATTCCTTCGTCCTTAGCATTTATAACTTTCCTAATTTTTTCTAATACATGTTCACCAGTTTCATTCACGTCCTCTGATGAGATTGCTATGGAATGAGTGGCGACATATCCTGATGGTATTTTGCTACCCTTCCGGGCGGTTACATTGGCATATGTCGCCCTTTCTTCACGACTACCTTGCTCCTTTAACAGTTTTCCTAGAATCTCCATTTCTTTCTTATTTTCTTGCAGTAGTTTACTATGTTCTGCAATACTTTTTAGTAAGCTCTCTTCTACATCTTGCTTAAGTCCAATTGTTCCTGGTCTTTGCAACTTTTCTCCACTTTGTTCTGTTCTTCTTGTTTTTACTTCCTCCTCCCATTTTCTTTCCATCTCTGCTTCCTTCACTAATTGGTATAACCTATCTATATTTAAAGTCACCTCAGTTTTAATATCTGTTTTAGGTTCCTTGAGTTGTTTAAGTGAAGTTTTGCCTTATTCAGACATGATCTCGCCTCTGCAACTCTATCTCTATCTATAACTTGTTCTACCATCTTTTCCGGTGACTTTCCACTTTTTCAACAGAAGCTTTGCTTGTTGAGGGAGCAGTCGTTTGTTTCGTTCAGGCCACCTGGTGTATTCTATTTCCTTTTCCTGCGACACTAATTCCGATTCCTTTGCCCCTGTCTCCCATTCCCCAATGCTACGTCTAACACTTTTCTGTCCTTCTTTTCCTGGAGATGAACCTGCCATCTCTACTACCTTAGGGAGGATTTCTCCAAGTCATTATCCTGCGCTTTTTGACAGGGGTTCGTATTCGAACATTGTCAGGGAAAACGTCAGCAATATTAAAAATATAAAAGATGTAAATTAATAAAAAAGGGGTAATAAAAAGTGAGATCCTAGACTAAATATTGCTTCCTATATGTAAAGGGTGTAGGAAATGTCCAGAACCCACCGCGACACAATTGTGTACAGTCAAAATGACTTTAGTTACTATATTTTCAAATAATAGTACAAAGTTTTCTTTGCTCTATATAGAGCACTTCACTGAATTCACAAAGTAGTCAATTGTACGTGTCTTTATAAAATGGCATGCCAATTACGTAATTAAATTAAAAATAAAAATTTTACACTGTTTTTAGAGGATATATTCCTAAGTCTTATTTATTGAAATGTCTCTATGTAGAGTCCTTCTGTATAGTTCAACAGGAAGAAGTTAATTTTACCTATTATTCATCGAAAATCCGGTGGAGATTGGAGCAGCAGTTCCTGAGATAGAGCAAGAACTATATTTTCAAAATGGCGGATCAAAATGGCCGCCGATCTCTTATTTTAGTATTTTCTCTCTCAGGTATTACCACGCAAATGCGTACACTTGAAACCACGTCAAAATCCACCCAAGATTTCCGGAGATATAACGATTTAAAATTTTTCAAAATGGCGGACAAAATGGCGACCTGATCTTAAAACAGTAATAACTTCTATAGTTTTTGTCCTAGAAACATGCGGTTTGGAACCTCACACTGCACACTTTTTCTAAAGTCTATTTCTATCACTTTCCAGTTTTACTTCACGTCTCTATGTAGAGTTCCTATTTCACCTTAACTAAATTCTCCTTGGTGGTCCAATAGTATAGTCCAAAACCGCAACTCGCTCCGACTTATAGAACTAAAGTTATATAACTTTAAAAATTTTCAAAATGGCCGCCAATTTGAACGTTATGGTTCTAATTTCTTTATTTTTTAACCGATTTAAACCGTCTTTGGACTCATTTGAAAGGTCTTGATGTCAATATTACGAATTTTTCAAAATCTTTCCACTTAGTGCCCCCTTTACGCTTAATTTTGTAAAAAACCTATTTAATTTTACAAAAATAGTCACACTATCCAAACTTTTCGTTTAAAAATCTACAAAATTTATGTCTACTTCTTATGGTTTGTTTTGTTCAGATATATACATTCACATAAAAAACTATTGATATTTACGGTACCACGTGTTCACTTAAAAAATTAAAAAATCTCTAACTTACGTTCTATTCATCTAAAAAATCTAATATTTTACAGGATTATAGTAAGGACTAATTACGATAATAACATATAATAAAAAGTATGTGTTATCGATTTAAATTCTAACCTATAAATTTTTTAAAATTAACAAAATATTTAAAAATCTGTATCTCCTAAACCACTTAACTTATTAATGTTCTGTAAACTGTGTATGGCTCCTCTCTGCTTCAGCTATCAAGTGCAGCTTTCAAAATTAGCCGCACGATTCTGGATCTTGGAGCACGTGGCCACGTGGTACTTGTTTTTTTGGGTTTTTCTCAGGCGTTTTACACCGGAAAAATAAAGTCTATATACACAACTGTAGGTCTCGTGAATACCTTTAAAACCACATAATAAAAAATATGGGTAAAAGCGCTTGATCTCACAGCGTATCACTTTTAAGTTTTATAACCTTTTAAGAATCACTAATTTGGTGATAAATTCTTCAATTATTCACTGATTTTCAAAAACTTTTCACCACTGGATACCTTGCGTCAAGACGCATCTTTTGGTATACGACACACCCTAGTTGCGTAAAAAAAACCCACTTGTACGAATTTTTGAACGCGGAGCGATTAAATTTCGCTGCTTACGGGGACACGAACGACGCCAGACTGGTTAGGTTAGGTTAGGTTAGGTTAGGTTAGGTTAGGTTAGGTTAGGTTGGGTTAGGTTAGGTTAGGTTGGAGTTAGGTTGGAGTTGGGTTAGGTTGGAGTTAGGTTAGGTTGGGTTGGGTTGAGTTGGGTTAGGTTAGGTTAGGTTGGGTTGGGTTAGGTTGGGTTAGGTTGGGTTGGAGTTAGGTTAGGTTAGGTTGGAGTTGGGATTGGGTTAGGTTAGGTTGGGTTAGGTTAGGTTAGGTTGGGATTGGGTTGGGTTAAGGTTGGGTTAGGTTGGGTTGGAGTTAGGTTAGGTTGGGTTGGAGTTGGGTTGGAGTTGGGTTAGGTTAGGTTAGGTTAGGTTGGGTTGGGTTGGAGTTGGGTTAGGTTGGGTTGGGTTAGGTTGGGTTAGGTTGGGTTGGGTTAGGTTAAGGTTAGGTTGGGTTAGGTTGGAGTTAGGTTGGGTTGAGTTGGGTTAGGTTAGGTTAGGTTGGGTTGGGTTAGGTTAGGTTGGGTTGGGTTAGGTTAGGTTGGGTTAGGTTGGAGTTGGGATTGGGTTAGGTTGGGTTAGGTTAGGTTGGGTTAGGTTAGGTTGAGTTAGGTTAGGTTGGGTTGGGTTGGGATTGGAGTTGGGTTGGGTTAGGTTGGGTTAGGTTGGAGTTGGGTTAGGTTAGGTTGAGTTAGGTTAGGTTAGGTTAGGTTGGGTTAGGTTGGGTTGGGTTAGGTTAGGTTGGGTTGGGTTGGGTTGGAGTTGGGTTGGGTTAGGTTAGGTTGGAGTTGGGTTAGGTTAGGTTGGGTTAGGTTGGAGTTAGGTTGGGTTAGGTTGGGTTGGAGTTGGGTTAGGTTAGGTTGGGTTAGGTTGAGTTGGGTTAGGTTAGGTTGGGTTAGGTTGGGATTGGGTTGGAGTTGGGTTGGGTTGAGTTGGGTTAGGTTAGGTTGAGTTAGGTTGGGTTAGGTTAGGTTGGGATTTAGGTTAGGTTGGGTTAGGTTAGGTTAGGTTGGATTGGGTTAGGTTGGGTTAGGTTGGGTTGGGTTGGAGTTGGGTTAGGTTAGGTTGGGTTGGGTTAGGTTGGGTTAGGTTGGGTTAGGTTAGGTTGGGTTAGGTTAGGTTAGGTTAGGTTGGGATTGGGTTAGGTTAGGTTAGGTTGGGTTGGGTTGGGTTAGGTTAGGTTAGGTTAGGTTAGGTTAGGTTGGGTTAGGTTGGGTTAGGTTGGAGTTGGGTTAGGTTAGGTTAGATTTAGGTTGGGTTAGGTTGAGTTGGGTTAAGGTTAGGTTGGGTTGGGATTAGGTTAGGTTAGGTTAGAGTTAGGTTAGGTTGGGTTGGGTTAGGTTAGGTTAGGTTAGGTTAGGTTAGGTTGGGTTAGGTTGGGTTAGGTTGGGATTGGGTTAGGTTGGGTTGGGTTGGGTTAGGTTAGGTTGGGTTGGGTTGGGTTAAGGTTAGGTTGGGTTAGGTTAGGTTGAGTTGGGTTGGAGTTGGGATTGGGTTGGGTTGGGTTAGGTTAGGTTGGGATTGGAGTTGGGTTGAGTTAGGTTAGGTTAGGATTGGGTTAGGTTGGGTTAGGTTGGAGTTAGGTTGGGTTGGGTTGGGTTGGAGTTAGGTTGGGTTAGGTTAGGTTGGGTTAGGTTAGGTTAGGTTAGGTTGGAGGTTGGGTTAGGATTGGGATTAGGTTAGGTTGGGTTAGGTTGGTTGGGTTAGGTTGGGTTAGGTTGGATTGGGTTGGGTTAGGTTGGGTTGGGTTAGGTTGGGTTGGAGTTGGGTTAGGTTGGGTTGGGTTAGGTTAGGTTGGGTTAGGTTAGGTTAGGTTAGGTTGGAGTTGGGTTAGGTTGGGTTAGGTTAGGTTAGGTTAGGTTGGAGTTGGGTTGGGTTAGGTTAGGTTGGGTTGGGTTGGGATTGGGTTAGGTTAGGTTAGGTTAGGTTTGGTTAGGTTAGGTTAGGTTAGGTTAGGTTAGGTTAGGTTAGGATTAGGTTAGGTTAGGATTGGGTTAGGTTAGGTTGGGTTAGGTTGGGTTAGGTTAGGTTAGGTTAGAGTTAGGTTGGGTTAGGTTAGGTTAGGTTAGGTTGGGTTAAGTTGGGTTAGGTTAGGTTAGGTTAGGTTAGGTTAGGTTAGGTTAGGTTAGAGTTGGGATTGGAGTTGGGTTAGGTTAGGATTGGGTTAGGTTGGGTTGGGTTGGGTTAGGTTAGGTTAGGTTAGGTTAGGTTGGGTTGGGTTAGGTTGGGTTGGGTTAGGTTGGGTTGGGTTGGGTTAGGTTGGGTTGGGTTAGGTTGGGTTGGGTTAGGTTGGGTTAGGTTGGAGTTAGGTTAGGTTAGGTTAGGTTAGGTTAGGTTAGGTTGGGTTAGGTTAGGTTAGGTTGGGATTTAGGTTAGGTTAGGTTAGGTTAGGTTGGGATTGGGTTGGGTTGGGTTGGGTTAGGTTAGGTTGGGTTGGGTTGGGTTGGGTTAGGTTAGGTTGGAGGTTAGGTTAGGTTAGGATTAGGTTAGGTTAGGTTAGGTTAGGTTGGGTTAGGTTAGGTTAGGTTAGGTTAGGTTAGGTTAGGTTGGGTTAGGTTAGGTTGGGTTGGGTTAGGTTGGGTTGGGTTGAGTTGGGTTAGGTTGGATTGGGTTAGGTTAGGTTAGGTTAGGTTAGGTTGGAGTTGGGTTGAGTTAGGTTGGGATTGGGTTAGGTTAGGTTAAGTTAGGTTAGGTTAAGTTAGGTTAGGTTAAGGTTAGGTTAGGTTGGGTTGGATTGGGTTGGGGTTGGTTGGGTTAGGTTAGGTTAAGTTGGGTTAGGTTAGGTTGGGTTGGGTTGGGTTAGGTTAGGTTGGGTTGGGTTAGGTTGGGTTGGGTTAGGTTAGGTTAGGTTGGGTTAGGTTAGGTTAGGTTGGGTTGGAAGTTGGGTTAGGTTGGAGTTGGGATTGGGTTGGAGTTAGGTTAGGTTGGGTTAGGATTGGGTTAGGTTAGGTTGGGTTGGGTTAGGTTGGGTTAGGTTAGGTTAGGTTGGGATTAGGTTAGGTTGGGTTGGGGTTAGAGTTGGGTTGGGTTGGGTTGGGTTAGGTTGGGTTAGGTTAGGTTGGGTTGGAGTTGGGTTGGGTTAGGTTGGGTTAGGTTGGGTTGGAGTTGGGTTAGGTTGGAGTTGGGTTAGGTTGGGATGGGTTAGGTTAGGTTGGGTTAAGGTTGGGTTGGGGTTGGTTAGGTTAGGTTAGGTTGGGATTGGGTTAGGTTAGGTTGGGTTAGGTTAGGTTGGGTTGGAGTTGGGTTAGGTTAGGTTGAGTTGGGTTAGGTTGGGTTAGGTTGGGTTAGGTTAGGTTAGGTTGAGTTGGGTTAGGTTGGGTTAGGTTAGGTTAGGTTAGGTTGGGTTAGGTTAGGTTGGGTTAGGTTGGGTTGGGGTTAGATTTAGGTTAGGTTGGAGTTAGGTTGGGTTAGGTTGGGTTAGGTTGGAGTTGGAGTTGGGTTGGGTTGGGTTAGGTTAGGTTGGGTTGGGTTAGGTTAGGTTAGGTTAGGTTGGGTTGGGTTGGGTTGGGTTAGGTTGGGTTGGAGTTGGGTTGGGTTAGGTTGGAGTTAGGTTGGGTTAGGTTGGGTTTTTTTTTTTTTTTTTTTTTTTTTTTTTTGCGGCCCTCTGACGTATATATTCAGGTCATTTTATATTAAAAATAATTAAAATCTTAAAATTAATATCTTTCGACGCATTCTCTCTGCGTATACCTGGGTATACGCACAAGGTCTCGTCAGCCTACTTGCTTTCGCAATTTTTGCTGAAATAAATTAAATTACTTAATAAAAGCTACAATTAACAATAAATTACATCATTATAAATTACATTTATATATCTATTTTAATAGGGGATAATATATTTATTAAATTGGACACAGGAGTAAAATCTAATATCATTCAGGCGCGTATTGTAATATTTGTATTGTATTATTTTATTCATTTTTATTTCTATATCCTACACATTTAACAAGGTCTTCGCAATATTTAAAATTTTCCTCTTGTTTTTTGATGACTAGTAGCGTATTGAAAGTTTCAGCTTCTAAACTGGTGTTGAGCGTCGTCTTTAATTCAGTCTCTGTCTATCGAACCTAGGGCATTCAAGTATATGGCACTGTCTCTTTTATTTCTGGATCGCATACGCATGAGGGGTTTTCTTTGCATCGGAAGCGATACAGATAATCGGAGAACCCGCCATGCCCGGTCATCGCTTGAACCGCTTCAGGAGACAGCACTGTCTCTCTGACAACTTTAATACGCACTTATTACGTCCGGAAGAAACATTTTCGTGATTTGGCCTGTTTCACCCTCTGCGTATCTTATATTCCATTTGATCAGGGTTTCCTTCGGACCAAACCCTTTAACAAAAGAAACCGGACACCTATCGTAATCCGGTTTGCTTTTCATACGCAAACAGCATATTTGGCCAGCTCGTCAGCCCGCTCGTTCCCAGGTTAGGTTAAGTTAGGTTAGGTTAAGTTAGGTTAGGTTAAGTTAGGTTAGGTTAAGTTAGGTTAGGTTAAGTTAGGTTAGGTTAAGTTAGGTTAGGTTAAGTTAGGTTAGGTTAAGTTAGGTTAGGTTAAGTTAGGTTAGGTTAAGTTAGGTTAGGTTAAGTTAGGTTAGGTTAAGTTAGGTTAGGTTAAGTTAGGTTAGGTTAAGTTAGGTTAGGTTAAGTTAGGTTAGGTTAAGTTAGGTTAGGTTAAGTTAGGTTAGGTTAAGTTAGGTTAGGTTAAGTTAGGTTAGGTTAAGTTAGGTTAGGTTAAGTTAGGTTAGGTTAAGTTAGGTTAGGTTAAGTTAGGTTAGGTTAAGTTAGGTTAGGTTAAGTTAGGTTAGGTTAAGTTAGGTTAGGTTAAGTTAGGTTAGGTTAAGTTAGGTTAGGTTAAGTTAGGTTAGGTTAGGTTAAGTTAGGTTAGGTTAAGTTAGGTTAGGTTAGAGTTAGGTTAGGTTAGAGTTAGGTTAGGTTAGGTTGGGTTGGGATTTAGGTTAGGTTAGGTTAGGTTGGGTTGGGATTTAGGTTAGGTTAGGTTGAGTTAGGTTAGGTTAGGTTGAGTTAGGTTAGGTTAGGTTAGGTTAGAGTTGGGTTAGGTTGAGTTAGGTTAGGTTAGGTTAGGTTAGAGTTAGGTTAGGTTGGGATTTAGGTTAGGTTGGGATTTAGGTTAGGTTGGGATTGGGTTAGGTTGGGATTTAGGTTAGGTTGGAGTTGGGTTAGGTTGAGTTGGGTTAGGTTGGGTTGGGATTGGGTTAGGTTAGAGTTAGGTTAGGTTAGAGTTAGGTTAGGTTAGGTTAGGTTGAGTTAGGTTAGGTTAGAGTTAGGTTAGGTTGGGATTTAGGTTAGGTTAGAGTTAGGTTAGGTTAGGTTAAGTTAGGTTAGGTTAGGTTGAGTTGGGTTAGGTTAGGTTAGGTTGGGTTGGGATTTAGGTTAGGTTGGGATTTAGGTTAGGTTGGGTTAGGTTGGGATTAGGTTAGGTTAGGTTAAGTTAGGTTAGGTTAGAGTTAGGTTAGGTTAAGTTAGGTTAGGTTGGGATTTAGGTTAGGTTAAGTTAGGTTAGGTTGGAGTTGGGTTAGGTTAGGTTAGAGTTGGGTTAGGTTGGGATTTAGGTTAGGTTAGAGTTAGGTTAGGTTGGGTTGGGTTGGGATTTAGGTTAGGTTGAGTTAGGTTAGGTTGAGTTGGGTTGGGTTAGGTTGGGATTGGGTTAGGTTGGGATTGGGTTAGGTTGAGTTAGGTTAGGTTAAGTTAGGTTAGGTTAGAGTTAGGTTAGGTTAGAGTTGGGTTAGGTTAGGTTGAGTTAGGTTGGGTTAGGTTGAGTTAGGTTAGGTTAGGTTAGAGTTAGGTTAGGTTAGGTTAGAGTTGGGTTAGGTTAGGTTGAGTTAGGTTGGGTTGGGATTTAGGTTAGGTTAGGTTAGGTTGAGTTAGGTTGGGTTGGGTTGGGATTTAGGTTAGGTTGGGTTAGGTTAGGTTAGAGTTGGGTTAGGTTGGGTTGGGTTGGGATTGGGTTAGGTTGGGATTTAGGTTAGGTTAGGTTAGAGTTGGGTTAGGTTGAGTTAGGTTAGGTTGGAGTTGGGTTGGGTTGGAGTTGGGTTAGGTTGGGTTAGGTTAGGTTAGGTTGGGTTAGGTTGGAGTTGGGTTGGGTTGGGATTTAGGTTAGGTTGGAGTTGGGTTGGGTTGGGATTTAGGTTAGGTTAGAGTTAGGTTAGGTTGAGTTAGGTTAGGTTAGAGTTGGGTTAGGTTGGGATTTAGGTTAGGTTAGGTTGAGTTGGGTTGGGTTGGGATTGGGTTAGGTTGAGTTAGGTTAGGTTGGGATTTAGGTTAGGTTGGGTTAGGTTGGGATTAGGTTAGGTTAGGTTAGGATTAGGTTAGGTTAGAGTTAGGTTAGGTTAGAGTTAGGTTAGGTTAGGTTGAGTTAGGTTAGGTTAGGTTAGGTTGGGTTAGGTTGGGATTAGGTTAGGTTAGGTTGGGATTAGGTTAGGTTAGAGTTGGGTTAGGTTGGGTTGGGATTTAGGTTAGGTTGAGTTAGGTTAGGTTAGGTTAGAGTTAGGTTAGGTTGGGATTTAGGTTAGGTTGAGTTGGGTTAGGTTAGGTTAGGTTAGAGTTAGGTTAGGTTGAGTTAGGTTAGGTTAGGTTAAGTTAGGTTAGGTTAGAGTTAGGTTAGGTTAGGTTGGGTTGGGTTGGGATTTAGGTTAGGTTAGAGTTAGGTTAGGTTGGAGTTGGGTTAGGTTAGGTTCGGCCTTTATCCAAAAAGTTGGATACTTTTTGTTGGTCCAAAATACCCTTGATATTTTGCGGGTCTTTACTGCGAGTGGGTGTTGGGAATCTTGGTCGACAATGGTCTCAAGGGCTGATCTCGAGTCACTGTACACCCCAAATGTTGTTCTGCTACTTGAGAGAATTCGCTCGGTTGCCCTATATATGGCCAGCAATTCAGCCTGGTAAACGGAACAGTGATCCGATAGTTTGAGCTTATGAGTTTGGATCTCGGCAGCACCATCCCAGATTGAAAGTGCTGCTCCGACCTTTCCTCTATTTTGCTCCCATCGGTGAAAATTCGGAGGCCCTGGTTGTTGTGAAGCCTCATTTCATCGTCGTTCACCAGGCACACGAACTGCAAGTCCATATATGTTGCAGGGTGGGGCAGTTCTGTAACACTCGCTTTTAGCTCTACCTCGCGGTCTCCCAACACCGACTGGAGTTCCCCCTTTTTGCTTTATAAATCGAAGCTGTTTCTTGGATCCTCAGATCCAAGGGAAGAATCCAGCCAGTACTAGAGCCGAGTGTAATGAGACCGTTCGGTATGCTTTTATTATTTTTGAGCGAATCCTCTTTGGATGGTGTTCAGTAGCTTTTTGATTTAACTTATTTGCTGCTGGTGACCACGCACTCGCTGCGTACAGGATTACAGGCTCCACGACTGCCGTATATATCGTCTTCGTTACTTCAGGGTGAAGGCCCCAGCTAATCTTTGCAGCCCGTGATAATTGTGAATACAGGGCGGCGGCCTTCTTCACACATTTCTCACGTGGGTATTAAAGGTGAGCTTTCTGTCTATCGTGAGACCGAGCACCTTGATCTCTTCTGACATGCAAACGTCTACCCCGCCCATGCACAGACGTGGGAGTCATATTTTAATTTGTTGTCAGCACCATCGCTTTGGTTTTTGTGGTGCGAAATTGCTTGTTACGAATTCCCCACTGTCGCACATGTTCAGGCAGCGTTCGCACGCCTCTCGATCTCAAGAGATATGTCACCCGTAAATAGCAAGACGATATCATCCGCAAAGGCCTGGCATTGGTCGTCTCTTTCATCGAGCTCCTTGAGCAGAGGTCTAGGAGCAAGTTCCAGAGAACTGGTCCTCCGATGGAGACCTATTGCATCCTTCGTAGTGGGCTGGATTTTCCGCGCCTGCATATCGTATTCTTACCTGTCTATCCTGGAGATAGCTGTCCTGCAGCCTTCTGATGTTTATGGGGCATTTTCCTCAATAATCGGCATCTTATAGCCGGCCACCAGGCACTATCGAAGGCTCCCTCTATGTCTAGCGATATCAATGTAATTATCTTTTATTATTCAACTGTGACTGTATATATTTCATCAAGTCATAGAGGAGTCCTCAGTACTCCTTTGTGGTGTGAAGCTGCATTGGTGAGTACTACTCCCAGGTTGGATGTGATGTCTGATCCTCCTTATGACCATCTTCTCCAGGATTTTCCCAATACAGGTAGCAGCCCAATTGGTCTGTAAGACTTAGGATGCGTGTAGTCTTCTTTCCCAGGTTTTCGCAGAACCAGTACCACTGCCTCCTTCCACACGATGGGAAAGTGTCCAAGCTCCAGGCATTTATTTACTAAATTCAAGTAAATTTCTGGGTTTTGAGATATAGCCTCTCGGCAGATATCAGCCGTAAGACCGTCTCCACCAGGCGCCTTTTTGGGTTGAAGCTGTTCATTGCGTATCTTAGCTCTGAGTAAATGGAGGATCGCAAAAATTATTTTGCAATCCTGCATTCACCTGCTCGGCTAATGCCCTTATGCGCTGATGTTCGGCGTTATCAGCTTCAACCGCATCCCTCGGATAAAACGTCTCGGCCAACATTCTTGCCGATTCAGCGTTATCAGTGTTTTCCATTTTCGATAAGAGGCAAGTCTTCGTGCCTCTTTGTTGTTCTGCCAATTACCCGATATATTCCATCCGGCCAACCCTTCTCTGTCCTGCCTGCCACAGAATTCTTTCCAGCTTCACCTGGGCCTTTTTGCTTTATTTTCATAATTTTCTTTTGCTTGCAGGTACTCGTCGACTACGGATGCTCTTCGGACAGGGCTGCACATCTAATGCGGCGCTTTTTGGTTACAACCTCTTTCTTTAGCATGGCAAGATCTTCATCTTGCACCATGTAAGACTATTTTATTTATTTTCTTTTTTGGGATTGTATGTTCATGTTTCTTGAATAATGTTTACATATTTTTGACTTCTTTCTCTAATAGTTCTTGTTAGCAATCTTTTGTATCTGTGTACTACTTATATAATTTTCCTTTAGTAACTGTTCAGTTTCTCACGAAACTGGCTCCAGTTAGCTTTTTGACCGTTGTAAATTCTAGTAGCTCGTTCTATTTCTACGCCCTAATATTTTTGTTTGTTTAATTTTGAATTTAATTGTGTTGTGGTCGGAACTTGTCATGCTTTCGTCTACCTCCCAGTCATCCACTAATCCTAGAAGATTTTCCGGAGCAGGCTGTGATATCTACATGGCTATGGGATGAGTCTTTCCTCCCCTCACCGCATCGAAGGTCGGGCACATCCCGCCAGGCCAGGCCAGGCCAGGCCAGGCCAGGCCAGGCCAGGCCAGGCCAGGTCAGGCCAGGCCAGGCCAGGCCAGGCCAGGCCAGGCCAGGCCAGGCCAGGCCAGCCAGGCCAGGCCAGCCAGGCCAGGCCAGGCCAGGTCAGGCCAGGCCAGGCCAGGCCAGGCTCAGGCCAGGCCAGCCAGGCCAGGCCAGGCCAGGCCAGGCCAGGCCAGGCCAGGCCAGCCAGGCCAGGCTCAGGCCAGGCCAGGCCAGGCCAGGCCAGGCCAGGCCAGGCCAGGCCAGGCCAGGCCAGGCCAGGCCAGGCCAGGCCAGGCCAGGCCAGGCCAGGCCAGGTCAGGCCAGGCCAGGCCAGGTCAGGCCAGGCCAGGCCAGGCCAGGCCAGCCAGGCCAGGCCAGGCCAGGCCAGGCCAGGCCAGGCCAGGCCAGGCCAGCCAGCCAGGCCAGGCCAGGCCAGGCCAGGCCAGGCCAGGCCAGGCCAGGCCAGGCCAGGCCAGCCAGGCCAGGCCAGGCCAGGCCAGGCTCAGGCCAGGCCAGGCCAGGCCAGGCCAGCCAGGCCAGGCCAGGCCAGGCCAGGCCAGGCCAGGCCAGGCCAGGCCAGGCCAGCCAGGCCAGGCCAGGCCAGGCCAGGCCAGGCCAGGCCAGGCCAGGCCAGGCCAGGCTCAGGCCAGGCCAGCCAGGCCAGGCCAGGCCAGGCCAGCCAGGCCAGGCCAGGCCACAGGCCAGGCCAGGCCAGGCCAGGCCAGGCCAGCCAGGCCAGGCCAGGCCAGCCAGGCCAGGCCAGGCCAGGCCAGGCCAGGCCAGGCCAGGCCAGCCAGGCCAGGCCAGCCAGGCCAGGCTCAGGCCAGGCCAGGCCAGGCCAGGCCAGGCCAGGCCAGGCCAGGCCAGGCCAGGCCAGGCTCATCCACTAATCCTAGAAGATTTCCGGAGCAGGCTGTGATATCTACATGGCTATGATATCTTTTCCTCCTCACCGTATCGAAGGGTGTTGTCTCCAAGTTAGGTTGAGTTAGGTTAGGTTGGAGTTAGGTTAGGTTAGGATTAGGTTAGGTTAGGATTAGGTTGGGTTAGGTTAGGTTAGGTTAGGTTAGGTTGGGTTAAGGTTAGGTTAGGATTAGGTTGGGTTGAGTTAGGTTAGGTTAAGTTAGGTTAGGTTAAGTTAGGTTAAGTTGGGTTAGGTTAGGTTGGGTTGGGTTGGGTTAGGTTAGGTTGGAGTTGGGTTAGGTTGGTTAGGTTAGGTTAGAGTTAGGTTGGGTTAGGTTAAGTTGGGTTAGGTTGGTTAGGTTAGGTTGAGTTGGGTTGGGTTGGGTTGGGTTGGGTTAGGTTGGGTTAGGTTAGGTTGGGTTAGGTTGGGTTGGGTTGGGTTAGGTTAGGTTGGGTTGGGTTGGGTTGGGTTGGGTTGGGTTGGGTTGGGATTGGGTTAGGTTGGGATTAGGTTGGGTTGGGTTAGGTTGAGTTGGGTTGGGTTGGAGTTGGGTTGGGTTGGGTTAGGTTGGGTTAAGGTTAGGTTAGGTTAGGTTAGGTTGGAGTTGGGTTGAGTTAGGTTGGGATTTAGGTTAGGTTGGGTTAAGGTTGGGTTGGGTTAGGTTGGGATTTAGGTTAGGTTGGGTTAGGTTAGGTTGGGTTGGGTTAAGGTTAGGTTAGGATTAGGTTGGGTTGGGTTAGGTTGGGTTGGGTTAGGTTGGGTTGGGTTGGGTTGGGTTGGGTTAAGGTTAGGTTGGGATTTAGGTTGGGTTGGGTTAGGTTAGGTTAGGTTGGAGTTGGGTTGGGTTGGGTTGGGTTGGGTTAGGTTGGGTTGGGTTAGAGTTAGGTTGGGTTAGGTTGAGTTAGGTTAGGTTGGTTGGGTTGGGTTGAGTTGGGTTAGGTTGGGTTAGGATTGGGTTAGGTTGGGTTAGGTTGGTTAGGTTGGGTTGGGTTAGGTTAGGTTAGGTTAGGTTGGGTTAGGTTAGGTTGAGTTAGGTTAGGTTAAGTTGGGTTGGGTTGGGTTGGGTTAGAGTTAGGTTAGGTTGGGATTGGGTTAGGTTAAGTTAGGTTAGGTTAGGTTGGGATTTAGGTTGGGTTAAGGTTAGGTTAGGTTGGGTTGGGTTGGGTTAGGTTGGGATTGGGATTTAGGTTAGGTTGGGTTAGAGTTAGGTTAGGTTAGGTTAGGTTAGGTTGAGTTGGGTTAGGTTGGGTTAGGATTGGGATTGGGTTAGGTTAGGTTAGGTTGGGATTAGGTTAGGTTAGGTTAGGTTAGGTTAGGTTAGGTTAGGTTAGGTTGAGTTAGGTTAGGTTAGGTTAGGTTAGGATTAGGTTAGGTTGAGTTAGGTTGGGTTAGGTTGGGATTTAGGTTGGGTTGGGTTAGGTTAGGTTAGGTTGAGTTAGGTTAGGTTGATTAGGTTGGGTTAGGTTAGGTTGGGATTAGGTTAGGATTAGGTTAGGTTAGGTTAGGTTGGGTTGGGTTGAGTTGGGTTAGGTTAGGTTAGGTTAGGTTAAGTTGGGTTGGGTTGGAGTTAGGTTAGGTTAAGTTAGGTTAAGTTAGGTTAGGTTAGGTTAGGTTAGGTTAGGTTGGTTGGGTTAGGTTAGGTTGGGATTTAGGTTGGGTTAAGGTTAGGTTGGGTTGGGATTGGGTTAGGTTAAGTTAGGTTAAGTTAGGTTAGGATTAGGTTAGGTTGGGATTGGGTTAGGTTGGGATTAGGTTAGGTTGGGTTAGGTTAGGTTGGTTAGGTTAGGTTAGGATTGGGTTAGGTTGGGTTGGGTTGGGTTGGGTTAGGTTGGGTTGGGTTAGGTTGGGTTGGGTTGGGTTGGGTTGGGTTGAGTTGGGTTGGGTTGGGTTAGGTTGGGTTGGGTTAGGATTGGGTTAGGTTAGGTTGGGATTTAGGTTAGGTTAAGTTAGGTTAAGTTAGGTTAGGTTGGGATTGGGTTAGGTTAGGTTGGGTTGGAGTTAGGTTAGGTTAGGTTGGGTTAGGTTGGGTTGGGTTGGGTTAGGTTGGGTTAGGTTAGGTTTTTTTTTTTTCACCCTGGTTCTGACATGGGAGATCAGGGCCTTTTTTATTCTTTTTATGCTTGATTTTCTGTTTATTTTTCTTATCGCTTTATTTTTTTTTTTTGTTTAAATATAATGCTATTTCTTATATTGCATAGTTTTGTCTCTACTCCAAAATTTTTAAATGCTTAATATTCTCTATATTGGAACTGGTAGCGTATTCTATTATATACGCCACAGTTTCTTCCACGCCACAGTCACTTATGACTACCACCTATTTTTATTTACTACCAGATTTGCTATATATTTACAGTATCTTATGAATCTACTCTGCCTCTTTTCTCATTCTAATTATATCACAAATATTTTCTTTATTAATTTTTATACCTATCGCAGCTCCACATCGTATCTTTCCTTACCATAGATGGGGCACTCTGTAATAAGGTGAGTCATTTTCCTTTTCTCAGGGTCACATGCATGATGGGCTCTCCTTACATTTAAAGCGATGCAAGTAATCCGAGAACCCACCATGTCCCGTCAGCACCTGTATTGCCACAATGTCCAACCACTTTTTAATAATTGAGTAAGCCTCAATAGCGTCTGGGAAGAATATTTTGGTCGTATACGCCGTGTCTCCTTTATATCATGTGTGTTCCATTCGATAAGTGACTCCTGACGGATTTGTCTCTTAACGAATGAAATAGGGCACCCGTCATAGTCCGGTCGCCTTTTGATTTTAAGAGCTGCCTCCTTTGCCAACTGATCCGCTCTCTCGTTCCCTTCCAACCCAGCGCGCGTGTGTGCTTTAATCCAGTGGAGATTTATGGATTTACCTTGATTTTTATTTTCTTTATATTTAAAGCTATATTAACTGCTAACGGGTGGAGGGAAACATTTGCGTTAACGTCTGGAGAGCAGACATGGAGTCGCAATAAATATTGCACACAGTGCAGAATTTCGAGTGTGAAATTATTGTTTGCTATACAGAGCTACAGCAGTTCTGCCTGGAAGACAGTGCAAAAATTTTCCAGTTTCAGTTTGCGGTTACTTGTCTCGCGGCGTCTTTCCAAACTGAAAGAGCCGCGCCAACTTCTCCCTTCGATTTTACTTCCATCGGTATAAATGTTTAACTTGACTCTTATGTTGGTCCATCGAATTGTCCGCCACGCAAATAAACTGTAGCCCTACTTGATCCGCTGGGTGTAATGTCTCCTCGTACGGTATATTCTTTCCACGTCCCTGTCTCCCACTCACCCGCTTAGACAGTCCTTTTCTTTATTTCATAGCGAGGCTGCTTCCTGCGACCTCAGATCCAATGGAAGCAGTCCAGCAAGCAGCAAGGTCGAGTTCAGTGATACCGTTTTGTACGATTTTATTATTTTCTGCACAAAGCCGCGCTGCACCACATCGAGCTGTTTTTAATTTTAATTTTATGTGTAGCAGGCGCCCATGCACTAAAGGTGTACATAATTACGGGCTCCACTACCGCAATATATATGGTCCTAACTATCTCCGGGTTCAGTCCCCAATGTATTTTAGCGGCCTCGACAGTTGACTATAAGACTTTGTGCCTTACGGCACATTCTGCACATGGCTATTGAATGTTAATCTTTCGTCAACTGTGAGGCCAAGTAACTTCCAACCACGACCATTCACGCACTTCCCATGCTCAGAATTGGTGAATCATATTTAACTTATTTGTAAGTACATTGCCTTAGTTTTTTGGGCGAATGAAAGTTTATTTTTGATTCCCCAATTCCGAACATGAGTGAGGATAGCATTTGCTCTTTGCTGTAATTCCGACGCTAAACTTCGGAGAAAATCAGGACCACATCGTCCGCGAACGCCTGACAGTGCTCGCCTCTCCATTAATTTCTTCAATGAGTGGATCCAGCAACAAATTCCAGAAAGTTGGACCCCTATCGATCCCTGCACGCACCCTTTGTAGATATCCTGGTCCACTCTGCACCTGCATACCTGACCTGTACTGTTCTATCCTGAAAATAGCTATCCACCAGGCGCCTCAGGTTTGTTGGGCATTTGGTTTCTGCCAATCTACACCTTATTGATGGCCACCACGCGTTATCAAAGGCCTCTATGTCCAATGATACTAGAACTATTAGTTTCTTATTTCTAAGATCTTCTTTCAAAAGCTGTATCATGTCATAGAGGGAGTCCTCGGCACTACGCTGTGGCATGAAGCCATATTGTTTCTTGCTGATATCGGGGATAATGTGCCATCTGATCCTACGTATCATCATCTTCTCCATTATCTTACCGAGTACCGGCAGTAATCCAATTGGCCTATATGACTTCGGGTTCGTATAGTCTTCTTTTGCTGACTTCCGCAGGACCACTACCACCGCTTCTTTCCATTTAACAGGAAAATATGCCAAGCTAAGACACTTATTTGCTATTGTTAAAACAGTTCTGAATCTAAAGCGATAGCAGAGCCGATATCCGCCGTGAGTCCGTCAACGCCTGGAGCCTTCTTGGGATTGAAACTGGTTGCAGCCCATGTGACTCTTCCGTTGTAAACGGTGGGTCGTACACTTCAAGGCCTTGACAGTTTTGCAGTTTACTGCCTCGCTTCTGCTCTCTTACTTTTGTGTAGCTCATTGTCAACCTGAGTTAATCCCATTGATAGATTGTCATCTTGCGGACTCTCTTCATTCCCCAAGTTCTCCCTTTCCACACACAAGGGGTATATCTTCTCCTCTTACTGACGTTCTTCCTATTACTCTGTAAATTCCGTCCCACATTGTTTCTCGTTCTTCTTTAGTGCAAAATTTCTTCCAGCTAGCGGTCCAGCCTGCTCAGTTTCCAGTTGATATTTTTATTTTAATATATTGTTCGACGACCCACTCCCTTCTCACTGGTGCCGCAGATGATATGCGGCGCTTCATTCTGAGACCTCTTTTTGAGTTTTTAAGCTCCTCTGTCCACCAAGGCAACTCCCCATTCGTTTTTTCTGCTTCAATTTTGGTATGATTTCGTGTGTTTGGTTATTGCAATTGTATAATTTTCTACGGTTTCTTCTAGTTCTGTGCTATTTTTACTTTTTTCTATTTCAGATTTAGGTTAGGTTAGGTTAGGTTAGGTTAGGTTAGGTTAGGTTAGGTTAGGTTAGGTTAGGTTAGGTTAGGTTAGGTTAGGTTAGGTTAGGTTAGGTTAGCCAGGCCAGGCTCAGGCCAGGCCAGTCAGGCCAGGCCAGGCCAGGCCAGCTGTGCCAGGCCAGGCCAGCTGTGCCAGGCCAGGCCAGGCCAGGCCAGGCCAGGCTGTGCCAGGCCAGGCCAGGCCAGGCCAGGCCAGCCAGCCAGGCCAGGCTCAGGCCAGGCCAGGCCAGCCAGGCCAGGCCAGGCCAGGTCAGGCCAGGCCAGCCAGCCAGGCCAGGCCAGGCTGTGTCAGGCCAGGCCAGGCCAGGCCAGGCCAGCTCAGGCCAGGCCAGTCAGGCCAGGCCAGTCAGGCCAGGCCAGCTCAGGCCAGGCCAGCCAGGCCAGGCCAGCCAGCCAGGCCAGGCCAGGCCAGGCCAGCCAGGCCAGGCCAGGTCAGGCCAGGCCAGGCCAGGCTCAGGCCAGGCCAGGCCAGGCCAGGCCAGGCCAGGCTGTGCCAGGCCAGGCCACAGGCCAGGCCACAGGCCAGGCCAGGCCAGGCCAGGCCAGGCCAGGCCAGGCCAGCCAGGCCACAGGCCAGGCCAGGCCAGGCCAGGCCAGGCTGTGCCAGGCCAGCCAGGCCAGGCCAGGCCAGGCCAGTCAGGCCAGGCCAGCCAGGCCAGGCCAGGCCAGGCCAGGCCAGGCCAGGCCAGGCCAGGCCAGGCCAGGCCAGGCCAGGCCAGGCTGTGCTGTGCCAGGCCAGCCAGGCCAGGCCAGGCCAGGCCAGGCCAGGCTGTGCCAGGCCAGGCCAGGCTGTGCCAGGCCAGGCTGTGCCAGGCCAGGCCAGGCTGTGCCAGGCCAGGCTGTGCTGTGCCAGGCCAGGCCAGGCCAGGCCAGGCCAGGCCAGGCCAGGCCAGGCCAGCCAGGCCAGCCAGGCCAGGCCAGGCCAGGCCAGGCCAGCCAGGCCAGGCCAGGCCAGGCCAGGCCAGGCCAGCCAGGCCAGGCCAGGCCAGCCAGGCCAGGCCAGGCCAGGCCAGGCCAGGCCAGGCCAGCCAGCCAGGCCAGGCCAGGCCAGGCCAGCCAGGCCAGGCCAGGCCAGCCAGGCCAGGCCAGGCCAGGCCAGGCCAGGCCAGGCCAGGCCAGGCCAGGCCAGGCCAGGCCAGGCCAGGCCAGCCAGGCCAGGCCAGGCCAGGCCAGGCCAGGCCAGGCCAGGCCAGGCCAGGCCAGGCCAGGCCAGGCCAGGCCAGGCCAGGCCAGGCCAGGCCAGGCCAGGCCAGGCCAGGCCAGGCCAGCTGTGCCAGCCAGGCCAGGCCAGGCCAGGCCAGCCAGGCTGTGCTGTGCTGTGCCAGGCCAGGCCAGGCCAGGCCAGGCCAGGCCAGGCCAGGCCAGGCCAGGCCAGCCAGGCCAGGCCACAGCCAGGCCAGGCCACCAGGCCAGGCCAGGCCAGCCAGGCCAGGCCAGGCTGCGCCAGGCCAGGCCAGGCCAGGCCAGCCAGGCCACAGGCCAGGCCAGTCAGGCCAGGCCAGTCAGGCCAGGCCAGCCAGCCAGGCCAGGCCAGGCCAGGCCAGCCAGGCCAGCCAGCCAGCCAGCCAGCCAGGCCAGCCAGGCCAGGCCAGGCCAGGCCAGGCCAGGCCAGCCAGCCAGCCAGCCAGGCCAGGCCAGCCAGGCCAGGCCAGGCCAGGCCAGGCCAGGCCAGGCCAGGCCAGCCAGGCCAGCCAGCCAGGCCAGGCCAGCCAGCCAGCCAGCCAGGCCACAGGCCAGGCCAGGCCAGGTCAGGCCAGCCAGGCCAGCTGTGCCAGCCAGCCAGGCCAGGCCAGCCAGGCCAGCCAGGCCAGGCTGTGTCAGGCCAGGCCAGGCTGTGCTGTGCCAGGCCAGGCCAGCTGTGCCAGGCCAGCCAGGCTGTGCCAGGCCAGGCCAGGCTTGTGCCAGGCCAGGCCAGTCAGGCCAGGCCAGCTGTGCCAGGCCAGCCAGCCAGCCAGGCCACAGGCCAGGCCAGGCCAGTCAGGCCAGGCCAGGCCAGGCTGTGCTGTGCCAGGCCAGGCTGTGCCAGGCCAGGCCAGCCAGCCAGGCCAGGCCAGGCCAGGCTGCGCCAGGCCAGGCCACAGCCAGGCCAGGCTGCGCCAGGCCAGGCCAGGCTGTGCCAGGCCAGCTGTGCCAGGCCAGGCCACAGCCAGGCCAGGCTTGTGCCAGGCCAGGCCAGCTGTGCCAGGCCAGGCTGTGCTGTGCCAGGCCAGGCCAGGTCAGGCCAGCCAGCCAGCCAGCCAGCCAGCCAGGCCAGCTGTGCCAGGCCAGCTGTGCCAGGCCAGCTGTGCCAGGCCAGCTGTGCCAGGCCAGGCTGCGCCAGGCCAGGCCACAGCCAGGCCAGGCCAGGCCAGGCCAGGCTTGTGCCAGGCCAGGCCAGGCCAGGCCAGGCCAGGCCAGCTGTGCCAGCCAGGCCAGGCTGCGCCAGGCCAGGCCAGGCTGTGCTGTGCCAGGCCAGCCAGCCAGCCAGGCCAGGCCACAGCCAGGCCAGGCCAGGCCAGGCCAGGCCAGGCCAGGCCAGGCCAGGCCAGGCCAGGCCAGCCAGGCCAGGCTGTGCCAGGCCAGGCCAGTCAGGCCAGGCCAGGCTGCGCCAGGCCAGGCCAGGCCAGCCAGGCCAGCCAGGCCAGGCCAGGCCGCCAGGCCAGGCTGTGTCAGGCCAGGCCAGGCCAGGCCAGCCAGGCCAGGCCAGGCCGTGGCCAGGCCAGGCCAGGCCAGGCCAGGCCAGCCAGGCCAGGCCAGGCCAGGCCAGGCCAGGCCAGGCCAGGCCAGGCCAGGCCAGGCTGTGCTGTGCCAGGCCAGGCCAGCCAGGCCAGGCCAGGCCAGCTCAGGCCAGGCCAGCCAGGCCAGGCCAGGCCAGGCCAGGCCAGGCCAGGCCTGTGCCAGGCCAGCTGTGCCAGGCCAGCCAGCCAGCCAGCCAGGCCAGGCCAGGCCTGTGCCAGGCCAGGCCAGGCCAGGCCAGGCCAGGCCAGGCCAGGCCAGGCCAGGCCAGGCCAGGCCAGGCCAGGCCACAGGCCAGGCCAGGCCAGCCAGGCCAGCCAGGCCAGGCCAGGCCAGGCCAGGCCAGGCCAGCCAGGCCAGCTGCGCCAGGCCAGGCCAGCCAGGCCAGGCCAGGCCAGGCCAGGCCAGGCCAGGCCAGGCCAGGCCAGGCCAGGCCAGCCAGGCCAGGCCAGGCCAGCCAGCCAGGCCAGGCCAGGCCAGGCCAGGCCAGGCCAGGCCAGGCCAGGCCAGGCCAGCCAGGCCAGGCCAGGCCAGGCCAGGCTGCGCCAGGCCAGGCTTGTGCCAGGCCAGGCCACAGGCCAGGCCAGGCCAGGCCAGGCCAGGCCAGGCCAGGCCAGGCCAGCTGTGTCAGGCCAGGCCAGGCCAGGCCAGGCCAGGCCAGGCCAGGCTGTGCTGTGCTGTGCCAGGCCAGGCCAGGCCAGGCCAGGCCAGGCCGCCAGGCCAGGCTGTGCTGTGCCAGGCCAGGCCAGGCCAGGCCAGGCCAGGCCAGGCCAGGCCAGGCCAGCCAGGCCAGGCCAGGCTGTGCTGTGCCAGGCCAGGCTGTGCTGTGCCAGGCCAGGCTTGCGCCAGGCCAGGCCAGGCCAGCTCAGGCCAGGCCAGGCCAGGCCAGGCCAGTCAGGCCAGGCCAGCCAGGCCAGGCCAGCCAGGCCAGGCCAGGCCAGGCCAGGCCAGGCCAGGCCAGGCCAGGCCAGGCCAGCCAGGCCAGGCCAGGCCAGGCCGTGGCCAGGCCAGGCAGGCCAGGCCAGGCCAGGCCAGGCCAGCCAGGCCAGGCCAGGCCAGCCAGGCCAGCCAGGCCAGGCCAGGCCAGGCCAGCCAGGCCAGCCAGGCCAGCCAGGCCAGGCCAGGCCAGGCCAGGCCAGGCCAGCCAGGCTGCGCCAGGCCAGGCCAGGCCAGGCTGTGCCAGCCAGGCCAGGCCAGGCCGCCAGGCCAGGCCAGGCCAGGCCAGCCAGGCCAGGCCAGGCCAGGCTGCGCCAGGCCAGCCAGGCCAGGCCAGCCGCCAGGCCAGGCCAGGCCAGGCCAGGCTGGTGCCAGGCCAGGCCAGCTGCGCCAGGCCAGCCAGCCAGGCCAGGCCAGGCCAGGCCAGGCCAGGCCAGGCCAGCTCAGGCCAGGCCAGGCCAGGCCAGGCCAGGCCACAGGCCAGGCCAGGCCAGGCCAGGCCAGGCCAGCCAGGCCAGGCTGCGCCAGCCAGGCCAGGCCAGGCCAGGCCAGGCCAGGCTGTGCTGTGCCAGGCCAGGCCAGGCCAGGCCAGGCCAGGCCAGCCAGGCCAGCTTCAGGCCAGGCCAGGCCAGGCCAGGCCAGGCCAGCCAGGCCAGCCAGCCAGCCAGGCCAGGCCAGGCCAGCTGTGCCAGGCCAGGCCAGGCCAGCCAGGCCAGGCCAGGCCAGGCTCAGGCCAGGCCAGGCCAGGCCAGGCCAGGCCAGGCCAGGCCAGGCCAGGCCAGGTCAGGCCAGGCCAGGCCAGGCTGTGCTCAGGCCAGGCCAGGCCAGGCCAGGCCAGGCCAGGCCAGGCTGTGCTGTGCCAGGCCAGGCTGGTGCCAGGCCAGGCCAGCCAGGCCAGGCTTCAGGCCAGGCCAGGCCAGCCAGGCCAGGCCAGGCTGTGTCAGGCCAGGCCAGGCTTCAGGCCAGGCCAGGCTTCAGGCCAGGCCAGGCCAGGTCAGCCAGGCCAGGTCAGCCAGGCCAGGTCAGCCAGGCCAGGCTTCAGGCCAGGCCAGCTGTGCCAGGCCAGCTGTGCCAGGCCAGGCTGGTGTCAGGCCAGGCCAGCCGTGCCAGGCCAGGCCAGCCGTGCCAGGCCAGGCTTCAGGCCAGGCCAGGCCAGGCCGGTGCCAGGCCAGGCTGTGTCAGGCCAGGCCAGGCTTCAGGCCAGGCCAGGCTCAGGCCAGCCAGCCAGGCCAGGCTCAGGCCAGGCCAGGCTGCGCTGCGCCAGGCCAGGCCACAGCCAGGCCAGGCCAGCTCAGGCCAGGCCAGCTGTGCCAGGCCAGGCTTCAGGCCAGGCCAGGCTTCAGGCCAGGCCAGCTGTGTCAGGCCAGGCCAGTCAGGCCAGGCCAGGCTGTGCTGTGCCAGGCCAGGCTGTGCTGTGCCAGGCCAGGCCGTGCCAGGCCAGGCTGGTGTCAGGCCAGGCCAGTCAGGCCAGGCCAGCTGTGCCAGGCCAGGCTCAGGCCAGGCCAGGCTTCAGGCCAGGCCAGGCTTCAGGCCAGGCCAGGCCAGGTCAGCCAGGCCAGGTCAGCCAGGCCAGCCAGTCAGGCCAGGCCAGGCTTGTGCCAGGCCAGCTGTGCCAGCCAGGCCAGTTGCGCCAGGCCAGCTGTGCCAGGCCAGCTGGTGTCAGGCCAGGCCAGCTTCAGGCCAGGCCAGCTTCAGGCCAGGCCAGGCCAGGTCAGCCAGGCCAGGTCAGCCAGGCCAGCCAGTCAGGCCAGGCCAGCTTGTG
>JAGSMR010000205.1:0-75000 GCA_029286605.1 Sericinus montela
CAATTCCCAATACAGGGGTAGACAGAGGTCAAGTTTAGACAATTAAGTCCCTTTGACCCACCTTCCACCGAAGATATTTTCGGGACAACGTGACAGGTGGATAGCCGTCTTTATGTCCAAGCCAACGATGTAAATCGCACATAAGTATAAAAAAACCATTGACACGAGCCTACATTCTGGGGATCGAACTCGGGTCTCTCGACTCGAAATTCCGAACACCCAACAACTCGGCTATCGTGACTTAGATTTTTAATTTACATTTAATAAAATATCTTACTATAGTAATATTATGTATATGTTTGTTTTCTCAACGTGACATAATGAATGATTTTAGGAAGTAAAAGTCTACTATCCCTTTTCTCTCGCTGGGTGTCGTAAGAGAGGACTAAAATCTAGAAAATAAAGTAAAATTAAGCTGATCGGTGACGGGCAGCAGCGTAAACGGTGCAAGGTATCTAGTATATATTTAGATATATGAATATAGATACATAACCATTAAACACATGTTCGACCTCCCTGCGGCGAGTTTTGAATCTACAATCCCAAGCTTCGAATCCCGGCTTACTAAGTTTATTTGGCGATGCATAAATTTGACATAGATTTTACAAGTAAGGTTAATTAAAATTATTTAGCATAACTAGTATTCCAAGTAAAAAGAAATAAAAAATGCCTCGCATCGGTTGGTCGGGTATTTTTCCAGATGGTTATTCCACTACATGTCAGTAGTAAATGACATTTACATGGTTTTTTCCTCAGTCGCGATCATGCGATCATGCGATCATGCGATCACCACGGGAAGAGATGATTTCCTTAATATTAATTTCGACATAAAACTATATGATGACGTATATTTATAATGACTTAGTATATACAATTGTTAATTGATTAGAAGGTGACATGTCTTTCATTGTCATTTAATTTATTTATATTTATAATACTTAATTATTAAGGTACTCTTGACCTGGCCTTTTTTCAGGACGTCCCTGATTTGGTCTTGAAACGTCCGCCTAGGTCTTCCCCTTCCTACACTTCCATTCACACTCGCCTTATATGCTTTTTTCGTCAATCGTTCT
The DNA here is from genome assembly GCA_029286605.1 of Sericinus montela. Taxonomy (NCBI): domain Eukaryota; kingdom Metazoa; phylum Arthropoda; class Insecta; order Lepidoptera; family Papilionidae; genus Sericinus; species Sericinus montela. The sequence goes on from JAGSMR010000205.1 coordinate 1,074, forward strand.
TCATTCATTCTCTCGACATGGCCAAACCATCTCAGCATACCTTTCTCAATTTTAGTCACTACATCTTATTTCAGACCACAACGTTGCCTTATTTCACCATTCTTTATCCTGTCGCTCAGTTTAACTCCTAACATACTTCTTAATGCTCTCATCTCAACTGCATTTACTCTGCTTTCATGTTTCTTCTGCCATACCCAACTTTCACTTCCGTACATGAATGTCGGAACCAAAACTCCCCTATGCACAGCCAAACGAGCCTTGTAAGACACCATCCGACTGCTCATAAAGGAGTGGAAAGCTTAATATTTATAAAATGTATATTTACTATATATATTTCAATGTTGTAGAGAATGCTTCAGGGCATTAAGTCCGCTCATTGGAACCCTTAGTTTATAAAGTGTACAATAAAGTATGAATAAATAAATAAATAAATATATAAATAGTCAGCCCATCGCCAACTTAGTGTAAAAGTTAACGGTAACAAGAATACTTTGATTTTAGAAGTATAATTTAGGTTACTCGTTAAGTATCAAACCGCGGGCAAAGACGCGGGTGGCATCTTGTATCTAAATACTATTTTTAGTTTATTTTATTTTCTTTTTTTAAACCTTTTATATATTTTCCTTCTACATATTATTCTTATCACTTTATGTGTTTTATCTTTGGTGGACTCCCGTAACTAATACCAAAACGCGAAAATAACTATTTCAATCTGCTACCTTCCTTCCAAGAGAGAAGCGAAAACTTCGGTATTAATTTGTTAGGTATGAACTAGATATATAAAGATTAAATTGATTTGTAGAAAATCTTGCTCTACCATCGATTAAAAATAAATAATTCTAACGTTTTTTTATGTAATAATAAACCAAGTGTTGAATTTAGCCTATTAGAAAAGGAAATATAAGAATTTTAAGTAAATAGACAGGATTTCGTGTTATATAGATAGTAATAGTATAATTATTGCGGAATAATATAGCAGACGTAGGACGGCCGCCTTAAAATTATCTCAACTATATACTCGTGCATAAAATTCAATGCTCAACTTTGAAGCTGTGATGTAGTTGCTTTTTGAACTCGGTGTGCACGAAGTTTGAATTTTATGATGTCTTTGTCCAAATTCAGTACGCTGAAGCTCTTGTTACCATATCGGAACTTACATTTAAATAATTTATCATTATGCATCATATCGCCATTGTGGTAATTGTGTTACAATGAAACATCTTCTTTTTTTCCGTGGGTGACGTTTAAGACAGCAAAAAACCTTGAAAGTACAGTGGGTGACTGATAGATTACGTTAGAACCATCGCGAAAAAAATCTGTCTGAAATTCAGCAGCAATGGACAGCCGCTATTCGGGTGCGAGGTGTCTGGTACTGTATTTGTCTTTCCTGAATACGCCACTAGCGAACTTCTTATATGGAGACATACATGTCGCCACATCACACCTCCGCTGAGGTTGGAGGTCGGAAGTGAGGAGAGCTTGACGTTGAGAAGTCTGGCGTTGCGGTGAGAGGCTGTGACCAGATCTACGTTGAGTCGAGATGTATGACCAAAGTGCCGATGCCGCAGGTGTCAACCTGAGGAGAAGGGGCCCGTCGGTAATGATCCTCGGTGGCTGACAGGACTAGGAAGCACGCGTTGTGCCAACACTTCGTACCAGATATATCGCCAATTCGCATGCCAAGCATGGCTATTATGGCAAATAATCCATTATGGTAGAATCCTATCCTGCAGTGGACTGAATAAATATAAAGAATAATAGAAATTAGCTTTATATGTTGCTTATTTACCACAAAGAAAAAACAAATTTATATAAGTTTTCCAAGAAAAAACAAAATAAAATAGGAAAGTTCTAAGTAGAAAATTAATAGCGACTTTAGAAAAAATAAAAAATTATGTTTATCATAATTTCGTCATTTTTAATAACGCTTTACAATACACGATAACAAAAAAAGGTGAAAATGGAATAGATGTGTTGTAAAAATAGAATGGTGTAATTATACGATTATTCCGCGTAAGCTTAATACAATTCCATACAGGGTAAAATGGATTGTTAATGAACGTTGCAATTGATGTCGGCTTCATTACCTGAGCACTGACGTTTTGAAACGATATTCGTGATCCAAACAGTGATCTCTTTGTTTATATTTTTTTTTACTTTGTTCTTTATTTATTAACTAAATGCATCATAGATGTAAGATTTCGTGATTAAAATGTTTTTGTATTATTTTTTATTATATTATTGTCATTTCTTAGGTTTGCAATAATGAATACTACTTGCTATAAGATGCAAGTTGTCTGGCGCTATGATCTCCAAATCGCTTGCCGAACGTGAAGATTATGGAAAATCCTCCCACAGAATAAGCTCATGTCCAGCAAAGGAAACAGGCCGTAATGTAAAGTAAGTAAGAAAACGATAAAGGACGTACGTACACTAATTTTACTAAAGTCTATTTTATGTATTATGCCAAAACAACATGTATCAAAACATTAAGCCTTAAAAATTTGTCAGCGTGGACGGTGAGTTAGAGAGATAATTTGTAGAACGTGTCTACGAAAGAAACTTGAAGCCGGAAAACTATTCCCAATAACAAATTGAATGAACGGAAAGACCTTGAATGTAATTTTCAAATCAATAGGAAAAGGTCATATGTATTATGTTGATTCGTATTATTTTGATGAAATACGCTATAAGCTTAGAATACGATTTTGCGGAAGAATATAGGTATTACTTGAGTAAAATGTTGAACTGTTTTACTGTATCATTATACAACCGTCTTTATATGACCGAGATAGTCGTTTTGCAGTAATTTTTTTATTTATTAAATCTTAATAACATGTGGTCTAGTTACTGCTTAAGAACGTACTACCCTCAAATAAAATAAATATTGTTTTATAAAACTCAATGTTCACAACTGTGTTACAATGAATTGAATTCCAGCATTCTTGGTATAATTCCGCGAAAAGTAGGGTTGTACGATGAATTACTGTAGTTTTAATAAGTATTGTAAATATAAACATAATTTTGCATGTCACTAAAAATATTAAATTTTTTTGCAATAGTAATCTATTGCAAATTTAAAAAAATCAAATCTAAGCTTCGTGTCTAGAATATTCGTACAATAAATGACACAGAAATATGAGGAATACAGAATGGATATTTTTGTACATGTAAAAGTAAATGAAATTATTATTAAACGTTTTATCGAAAGAAACTAGAATGGTGTACAAATAATTCATACGCGGAGGGAATATTCGAATGTCATTCAAATTAAACGAATACCTAGTCAGCCGTGTAACGTCGGCGTAACGAAAGAACTAGTCTCTTCGGAACTGTCGAATATCTTAGGCTTAAATAAAAGACGTACAATGTTAAAGATTCCAACATTTACTCCGAGTACAATGGGCTATTACGAAATATAGAGAAAATTTGCCCGCCACCGTTCCTCCTAATCCCGATCAGGTGTATTACGATATGGTTATCTCTCAATCTAACGGCTAACAATACAATACCCAAAGGACTATTTCTCATAATCGTCTCTTACGGACTTACAGACTCTTACAGGACTTTTTACTTCTTAGGGATATTTTCTCTGCCAGTTTGTAGAAACTAGTATTTTACACTGCGATCGATCCCGAATAATAGTAATAATCCCTAAATCAGTCCACGACTTGCTCTGGTAGTCTTTATATATTAAAAATATTGCTTATCATGTTGTAGTATGTTTGCAAAACTCGAAACGTAGTATTTTCATTGACTTGAGCTTTTTATACAAAATTATATTGCTATAAAAAAGCTTATTAGAAAGAAGAAAAGAAAGAAAGAAAGTCGTTTATTCGTGGACCGAATACAGCACGAAGACAATATAAAATAAAATAACGCAAGCTAAACTAAAACAACAAATATGACAATCCGTGCTGCAGTATACGACCACGAAATGGATCGAACTCAGTTGTAGCCGGGATAAGCCGACACTGATTTTCAGTCCGACCCTTACCCTATGGGAACTCGGACAGCTTATCATAAGTATTTTTTATTATGAGTATATATCAGCTACAATTATATACCAAAGCTATTTGTTTGTTGTTTTTAAATAAAGATTCAAACTTAATTCTATAGCTACTAATCGTTGATGTTGCGTCCAATTAAATGTTATTGAGGTATATTATAAAAAACAATGTGAATAAAAAAAGACAAAACAATAAAGGCTGTTTAAATAATTACCTTTTGCATACTTCTTAAACTATTACAATGCGGTTGTTATTTATTATATAGTACTTATTTGCTCATTATACAGTATACGTTTAAACTTAATCTTAAAAGTAGTAAGCGACTTGAGAGCACGTAATGGAGGCGGCAGATTATTCCAACACTTCGTAGCATTGTACTTAAAGCTACCTCTAAATGCAGCTGTACGGTGAAAAGGATATATTAATTTATAAGTAGATGATCTAGTATTATATTTATTATTTTGATCTTTAGACCAAGTTAATTTATTGTAGAGATATATAGGCTCTTTATTTTTGATTACACCAAACAAAAGGGTAGCAAAGTGAAGTCGGCTGCGATAATCCATCTTTAATACATTTGCATTATTGAGAAAAGGTGTCACGTGTGCACGCGGCGGTATATTAAAACTAAAGCGTGCATTACATATAAACACTAGCCGTAATTTTCCTTGGAAATAGAAATTCCAAATTGGGTGTGTTATATATATGAAATTCAATGTCGTATTTTCTGGGTGAATATATGTCCACAAGAAAACTTTTACTTGTTGACATGCAACGTGTGGGGTTGATCAATAAAAAAATTAATCGATATATTAAAAATATTGCTTATCATGTTGTAGTATGTTTGCAAAACTCGAAACGTAGTATTTTCATTGACTTGAGCTTTTTATACAAAATTATATTGCTATAAAAAAGCTTATTAGAAAGAAGAAAAGAAAGAAAGAAAGTCGTTTATTCGTGGACCGAATACAGCACGAAGACAATATAAAATAAAATAACGCAAGCTAAACTAAAACAACAAATATGACAATCCGTGCTGCAGTATACGACCACGAAATGGATCGAACTCAGTTGTAGCCGGGATAAGCCGACACTGATTTTCAGTCCGACCCTTACCCTATGGGAACTCGGACAGCTTATCATAAGTATTTTTTATTATGAGTATATATCAGCTACAATTATATACCAAAGCTATTTGTTTGTTGTTTTTAAATTAAGATTCAAACTTAATTCTATAGCTACTAATCGTTGATGTTGCGTCCAATTAAATGTTATTGAGGTATATTATAAAAAACAATGTGAATAAAAAAAGACAAAACAATAAAGGCTGTTTAAATAATTACCTTTTGCATACTTCTTGAACTATTACAATGCGGTTGTTATTTATTATATAGTACTTATTTGCTCATTATACAGTATACGTTTAAACTTAATCTTAAAAGTAGTAAGCGACTTGAGAGCACGTAATGGAGGCGGCAGATTATTCCAACACTACGTAGCATTGTACTTAAAGCTACCTCTAAATGCAGCTGTACGGTGAAAAGGATATATTAATTTATAAGTAGATGATCTAGTAGTATATTTATTATTTTGATCTTTAGACCAAGTTAATTTATTGTAGAGATATATAGGCTCTTTATTTTTGATTACACCAAACAAAAGGGTAGCAAAGTGAAGTCGGCTGCGATAATCCATCTTTAATACATTTGCATTATTGAGAAAAGGTGTCACGTGTGCACGCGGCGGTATATTAAAACTAAAGCGTGCATTACATATAAACACTAGCCGTAATTTTCCTTGGAAATAGAAATTCCAAATTGGGTGTGTTATATATATGAAATTCAATGTCGTATTTTCTGGGTGAATATATGTCCACAAGAAAACTTTTACTTGTTGACATGCAACGTGTGGGGTTGATCAATAAAAAAATTAATCGATATATTAAAATTTTGTTAACGTTTTTATAATAAAGTAATAAATATTTAAGCAAAATTATAACTTAGTTTTACTTGTTTATTTACAAGAATTCTTTCTAATTCGATACTAAAAAAACAACTTTCTTTGGCCTTCCAATAACCTCGAAAGTTGTTTCATTCCATTGTGTAATAAACACACTAAACTATTGAATTCGTATTTGAAAACGATGAAAAATATATTGCACTTTTTAGATTACTACACCAAAACTTTGCATCATTTCGAAGGTAATTGTGAAATATCAATTTATGTGACCTTGTCACGATCGCTCTGTTCGCTCCCTTGTGGACCGCAAACACACATTTTTTGTCTTACACGTTGCATTGATCACGTCAATTGTATAAAAATGTGTTAGATAAACTTTCCACCTCAACGAAGTCGAATTCGAAACAAATTCAATGAACTTGGCTTTCGTGACTATTAAATAAAAACAAAGTCAAATAAAACAGTGGGTATTTTCATATAAACGGCCGTCGGGCAGTATTGCGTCGCTTCTTCGAGGAATTTCGCTACACATTTTGTATTTTGTGGAACATCGTAAATATAATACGAGTACGTGTCTGACAGCAGGAAGAGACCGATATATTCATGCCGACTGTTGAGTGATCAAAATTCAAGTCAAGAGACCCGAGTTCGATCCCCAAGTAGATCCAATGGGCTATTTCTAAAACTTATGTAATACTAGCTGCCCCCGCGGCTTTGTCGCAGTTTAACACTTACCGCGGAATCCTATTTATGTTTCTAAAATTAAAGTAGCCTATATCACTACTTATAACATTAGCTATCTGTCAGTGAAAGTTCTGTTTAAAATCGGTCCAGCCGCTTCAGAGATTAGCCGGATCAAACAGACAGACAGACTAGACAAAAATTGTAAAAAATGTTATTTTGATGTATGTACCGTACATATATTTATATAAATGTAGTAAAAAACGGTTATTTCAATATTAAAAACAGACACTCCAATTTTATTTATATGTATAGATTTAAATCGTTGAAATAAGGATGGTGACGGGCCCACCACCTCTTGCGTTGACTCAAAAATGTCTTCAGTGAATAGTGTGTCGAAAGGATTTCATTGCCTCGAGCTGTGTGTATGCAACTCGTCCACGGAGATCGTCCAATATAAAAGTATATATCTAAAAATAATAAAACCTAGTAACTTATGTAGTAGTATGTATGTCAGTTTATTTGGTCAGTCATGGGCGATGGTCTTACCGTCTCGTGAGCCAACTGCTCGTTTGCTTTTCCATAAAAAAAATATAAATATCTTCACGCAATTCCCACCACAGGAGCAGAAGAAGGTCCAGTCCAGACAATTAAGTCCCTTCGACCCACCTTCCACTGAAGATATTTCCGGGACAACGTAACAGGTGGTGAGCCCGTCGCCATCTTTATGTCCAAGCCAACGATATGATTCGTACATAAGTGTTTTTTTAAAACCCATTGGTACGAGCCTGCCACCTGGGAATCGAACTCGGGTCTCTCGACTCGTAATTCTGACCACCCAACCACTCGGCTATCGTGACTTTCAGAACAAGAATTTCGACCATTAGTATATTCACGCCTTTAAAGTTCACCTGAGACAAGGGCACATTCACACATAATTTAAATGAAAATAAAGCATTTTAAATAATTAAGTATTCGAATTAAATTCTATTTAATTAATTAATAACATAAGTTGAGAACCCAAACTTTGCATTATACCAAGAAGAATGAAGCACGTAGTCTTGTCTGAGTCAAAACTGAAAGTCCGTCGAAGATATAATATTTAAATATCAGTTAAGAAACTGACGAATAAGTCTTTTTAATTAATTTTATTCATTTAACTTTTACACTAAGAGTGGAAAATTAAGTTTTGTAGAAATTTGAAGAACATCGAGTGAGAAGTTATAATAACTGCTGGCTGATGGCGCTAACGTCCCTAAGAGGCAAAAGCAAAAAGAGAGATTTAAAATTTCAACTGATGCGTGTAAGACACGATGGCTAAAAGGTAACCCGGTAAAAGTCGCGGATTCGAATCCCGTCCCTGCAGTTAATTTTTTAATGAACATAAAGTTCATCATGACTGACCATCACAGTCACCTGTCACCACAGGCGGTCCTGCGGCTTAACTAATAACTAATAATGAAACCAATGAGACTATTGGCGCTTAGTAATGGAAATATGTCAAGTATTTGCCATATTTCCATTAATAAGCGCCATTGATTTTGTTGCATTGCGAATTCCTACATAATATGCTGGAATTCAACTTGTGTCGATGCCGCTTCTTCCTGGAAGGACTCAGATTGGCCTATCTCCTCGTTATCACAGAAGCCGAAAAACTTCTCTACCGCGTTGAGTTTGACAGCAAGATTATTGTTTATGCATTCGTTTAGAATAAAATTTAAATGATTTTCATGAAATTGCTCAAGTTTAGAATAGCATTTGTATCAAATACATAACGTTACACTTAACAAAATTCACTGAAATAACTACATGATAAAACTTTTTCTTAAGCATTGTTATAATTAACTAGATAACTCATTTCAAATTAATTGATATTATTAAAAGCGACAACTATATGGTTTTAGGAACGCGGACTGCGAAACAACGTCGCCGGTTCGGGATCGCCATTCGACTCTTGTCGTGAACCACTTCACAGAAAAGCAAAAAACAAGGTTTTTGGTTTTTTCTTGGGTGTTTAACAGGAGTACAAAAAAAATTTTTTGTAGTTGAGTACAAGAAATATTATTATGCATCGCTATTATTGTTTAATAGTATTATCCCATAAAAATAAATCAGAAGTGAGAGTAAGCCTTAAATCAACTGCTAAACAATTTTTCCGAAACAAGCTCCGGTAAAAAGTAGGTCGAAAGGTCTACATTGTCTGGATCTCTGATTGTTGCGGAATATTTTTGCAGGTGTGAAACATAATAATAAATAAATAAATATCTTCACGCAATTTCCAATACAGGGGTAGACAGAGGTCTAGTCTAGACAATTAAGTCCCTTCGACCTACCTTTCACCGAAGATATTTCCGGGACAACGTGACAGGTGGTGAGCCAGTCGCCACCTTTATGTCCAAGCCAACGATATGATTCGTACATAAGTTTTTTTTAAAAAACCCATTGCTACGAGCCTGCCACCTGGGGATCGAACTCGGGTCTATTGACTCGTAATTCCGACCACCCAACCACTCGGCTATCGTGACTTTTGGAACAAGAATTTTGACCATTAGTATATTCACGCTTTTGAGAGTTCACCTGAGACCAGGACAGCACATTCCCTTTATTTTAATCCTTTAAATGAAAATAAAGCATTTTAAAGAATTAGTTAATCCAATTAATTAATTAATAACATAAGTTGAGAACCCAAACTATGCATTATACCAAGAAGAATGAAGCACGTAGTCTTGTCTGAGTCAAAACTGAAAGTCCGTCGAAGAATTAATATTTAATTATCAGTTTAGAAACTGTCAAATAAGTCTTTTTAATTAATTTTATTCATTTAACTTTTACTATGAGAGTGGAAACTTTTGTAGAAATTTTAAGAACATCGAGTGAGAAGTTAGAATAGCTACTGGCTGATGGCGCTAACGTCCCTAAGAGGCAAAAGCAAAAGAGAGATTTAAAATTTCAACTGATGCGTGTAAGACACGGTGGCTAAAAGGAAAGACGGTAGAGGTCGCGGATTCGAATCCCGTCCCTGCAGTTAATTTTTTAATGAACATAAAGTTCATCATGACTGACCATCACAGTCACCTGTCACCACAGGCGGTCCTGCGGCTTAACTAATAACTAATAATGAAACCAATGAGACTATTGGCGCTTAGTAATGGAAATATGTCAAGTATTTGCCATATTTCCATTAATAAGCGCCATTGATTTTGTTGCATTGCGAATTCCTACATAATATGCTGGAATTCAACTTGTGTCGATGCCGCTTCTTCCTGGAAGGACTCAGATTGGCCTATCTCCTCGTTATCACAGAAGCCGAAAAACTTCTCTACCGCGTTGAGTTTGACAGCAAGATTATTGTTTATGCATTCGTTTAGAATAAAATTTAAATGATTTTCTTGAAATTGCTCAAGTTTAGAATAGCATTTGTATCAAATATATAACGTTACACTTAACAACATTTACTGAAATAACTACATGATAAAACTTTTTCTTAAGCATTGTTATAATTAACTAGATAACTCATTTCAAATTAATTGATATTATTAAAAGTGACAACAACCATATGGTTTTAGGAACGCGGACTGCGAAACAACGTCGCCGGTTCGGGATCGTCATTCGACTCTTGTCGTGAACCACTTCAGAGAAAAGCAAAAAACAAGGTTTTTGGTTTTATCTTGGGTGTTTAACAGGAGTACAAGAAATATTATTATGCATCGCTATTATTGTTTAATAGTATTATCCCATAAAAATAAATCAGAAGTGAGAGTAAGCCTTAAATCAACTGCTAAACAATTTTTCGGAAACAACCTCCGGTGAAAAGTAGGTCCAAAGGTCTACATTGCCTGGATCTCTGATTGTTGCGGAATATTTTTGCTAGTGTGAAACATAATAATAAATAAATAAATATCTTCACGCAATTCCCAATACAGGGGTAGACAGAGGTCTAGTCAATTAAGTCCCTTCGACCTTCCTTCCACCGAAGATATTTTCGGGACAACGTGACTGGTGGTGAGCCCGTCGCCGTCTTTATGTCCAAGCCAACGATATAATTCGTACATAAGTGTTTGAAAAGCCCATTGGTACGAGCCGGCCACCTGGGGATCGAACTCGGGTCTTTTGACCCGAAAATTCCGACCACCTAACCACTCGGCTATCGTGATATTTATCAAAATTCTCTTTAAATATTAAATAAATACTAATACATGTATAGATAGGGACATCAGTATTATTAATATCTTCTTATCATGTTCCTTATATTAATTCACTTTATCATCAATTTCTTTAAATTGGGTACCTATTATTTTTACTATGCATTTAGTAATTAAAAAAATTGTTAGCAAAGTATATTTTTGGTTACGATATTTTTGATGTTTTAATTTTGATGATTGATCCTTCGAACTCAAAACATATTTAATATATCAAGCAACGTTGACGAAACCGCGTTTAACAGCTAGCACATAATATGTTGTAAAATGCTGTTTATGATTGTAAAAAAATAAAAAAATTTAAATAGATAGACAGAGGTCGAGTCTAGACAATTAAGTCCCTTCGACCCACCTTCCACCGAAGATATTTTCGGGACAACGTGACAGGTGGTGAGCCCGTCGCCGTCTATATGTCCAAGCCAGCGATATTCGTACATAAGTTTTTGAAAAACCCATTGGTACGAGCCTACCAACTGGGGATCGAACTCGGGTCTATTGACTCGAAATTCCGACCAGCCAACCACTCGGCTATCGTGACTGTTTATGATTGTAAACGAATAATTTTCGGTGGTTATTCGTATACCAAAAACCAAAATTTTTAAGTAATAACACATGTAGGGGACCTGAGTTATTACTCAAAATTATTTATTTTACCAATGAGATAAATATTTTCTGCCAAAATTTTAACAGCGTCTTGACTTAAATTTAAATAAATACACAATCAAATACAAATTGTGTGCCTCCGACTCAACTTTACTATTGTTATAAATACTTTCTTTGAGTTAATTACCCCCTTGTACTGAAATTTATTGGTAAAATAAATGTGTCAAGTGATTATTTTATAAGCTATCTCTTACAAAAGCATCAAGTATTTATCATAAAAATTTTAGCCTTTTAGTTTTAACGATTATTCAGTTGAAGTTTAACCATTTACGACAACGAATCGGCAACAAAAGAAGCATACGTAAACCAGCCACGAAGTCCGCAGTCGACTGAGCATAGAAATTACATACATAACTAAAATGACTGCGGCGTTTACAATAGACAGTGTTGCACGTTACTTCTTGTAGGCAAATTATAGGGTGGCTATACGATTGCCCGCTCAAAAATAAATAACGTAAGTAAAAGAAAAAGTCTTAAAATAAAGTGAAGTAAAACGCAGTTTTACTGATATACATATATTTACAGGAGAAAACAAAAATAAAAATAAAATTACGTTTGTTTTAACTTCAGTCGCTTGTAGATAAAATTACGATCATATTGATATGTTATTATAATGCACGTTAAAATTATTTACAGTACGTACACATTTATTTAAAAGAATTTTGTTGCCAAATCCCGACAAACTGCATGAAGAAATAAACAAAAATATAAGTCTACTCAATATATTGAAATTAAAATAATAAATGAACATATATAGTAAAGTTTATACGTTGGTAAACCACGCGCGCCAAATCAAATATTTCGCAATCAAAATAATTATTTTAATTTTGAAATATATGTACTATACGAAGAAAGGTGTCCTAAGTTTAATATCATTCATTTGATAATTTCAAAGAGTATAATATGTAATCACTACGTTATAGTTTATTTTAATAAAAGAATTTCGTGATCAGTGTTGCTAGTTAATTAGTAAAGTAACATCTAGTTAATTGAGCTGAGTTGAGAAAATTTATTCATTAACGCGTCACGGACTTTTCACCCATTTCTATTATATTGTAATTTTGCATTTTCTATTTTTCATTCAGGTTACTTAACATTATAATATCGTGTAGGATGTAGTTAGAGAAGGGTTTTTCGAATTAACTTAAATCATATCATCATTTAATATTTACTTATAATAAAGTAAAACTATGTAAATTATGAAGAAATTTGTTAGTAAAGCTCACGTGATCTAATTTTAAGTTGTATAAACATTGATTTTCGTTCTTTAGAATGGTATGCATAAAACAAAAAGTTCACTAATGCTGGTGAACAAAACTTCCTATTGAAAGAAATATCTAACTTAAATATGTCCATCACAACGATGGTAACAAAAAAAAATAGTTAGTAAACCTATGTTTTACAGCAAAAATTAATGGAATTTCAAATTATTGTTGGCAACATAGTTTAGGATCTCGATTGAAAAGAGTGATGACTGTGCTAGATGATTGAAATTATGTTGAGTACGACTTATGCGTTTCGATTTCGTTTATTTATCGTATCCTTACTAACAACAAGATTGGTCATTGTTGCAGAAAATGTCCAGTAAGAAAGTGTCCAAAAGACCAAAAACACTGTAATTGGTCTCAGAAACTGTTTGTTATAGGAGAACAACAACAGTGACTGTATTTTTTTAATTATTTTTTACGTTCTGTGAGAAAAGTAGCTAAATAACGCGTTATTTGATATGCTATACCGTTACTTTATCTATGATGTAAAAGACAGTAGAATATACCTATCTTAAAACGTAGCGTTAAGTACTCTTTGAATAGTTCCTTGTGTTTTCAGTGGAATTCGTATGTCCGGATAAAGTTTAAATCACTCGGTTTCGGTTACATAATATTATTATTGGGCACGTATGTCATTGAGTTATAATAACTTGTTTGATGTGTTTTAGTGCTTTATGAAATGAGGCCAAAAATATCGACAGTGTTTTTTATATATCACGACAATAATTATAAGAATTCTAAGTTTAATAGTGCAAGAAATTAAAAATTTTTACATGTCATAATTTTAATAAGAATTGGACATTTCCACATTTTTATTAAAAAAACTGAACTACGTGACGCCATACACTAGCGTTTGTTGCGTAGAAGTTTGGCGTATGTGCAAGCAAAACAAGAAGCTAAAGGTACGGGTAAGTTATTTATTAGTCTATTTTAATATAACAATGTCCAGCAAGAAAGTGTCCAAAAGTCCAAAAACACTGTAATTGTTCTCAGAAAACTGTTATAGGAGAACAACGACAGTGACTGTATTTTTTAAATTATTTTTTACGTACTGTGAGAAAAGTAGCTAAATAACGCGTTATTTGATATGCTATACCGTTACTTTATCTATGATGTAAAAGACAGTAGAATAGACCTATTTCAAAACGTAGCGTTAAGTACTCTTTGAATAGTTCCTTGTGTTTTCAGTGGATTTCGTATGTCCGGATAAAGTTTAAATCACTCGGTTTCGGTTATATAAAATTATTATTTGGCACGTATGTCATTGAGTTATAATAACTTGTTTGATGTGTTTTAGTGCTTTATGAAATGAGGCCAAAAATATCGACAGTGTTTTTATATATCACGACAATAATTATAAGAATTCTAAGTTTAATAGTGCAAGAAATTAAAAATTTTACATGTCATAATTTTAATAAGAATTGGACATTTCCACATTTTTATTAAAAACTGAACTACGTGACGCCATACACTAGCGTTTGTTGCGTAGAAGTTTGGCGTATGTGCAAGCAAAACAAACAGCTACAGGCAAGGGTAAGTTATTTATTAGTCTATTTTAATATAACAATGTCCAGCAAGAAAGTGTCCAAAAGTCCAAAAACACTGTAATTGTTCTCAGAAAACTGTTATAGGAGAACAACGACAGTGACTGTATTTTTTAAATTATTTTTTACGTACTGTGAGAAAAGTAGCTAAATAACGCGTTATTTGATATGCTATACCGTTACTTTATCTATGATGTAAAAGACAGTAGAATAGACCTATTTCAAAACGTAGCGTTAAGTACTCTTTGAATAGTTCCTTGTGTTTTCAGTGGATTTCGTATGTCCGGATAAAGTTTAAATCACTCGGTTTCGGTTATATAAAATTATTATTTGGCACATAAGCATGTCATTGAATTATAATAATAACTTGATGGATGTGTTTTAGTGCTTTTTGAAATGAGGCCAAAAATATCGACAGTGTTTTTTTATATATCACGACAATAATTATAAGAATACTAAGTTTAATAGTGCAAGAAATTAAAAATTTTTACATGTCATAATTTTATAAGATTTGGACATTTCCACATTTTTATTAAAAACTGAACTACGTGACGCCATACACTAGCGTTTGTTGCGTAGAAGTTTGGCGTATGTGCAAGCAAAACAAACAGCTACAGGCAAGGGTAAGTTATTTATTAATCTATTTTATATACCTATATGATGTAAGATAGTTATATTTTGTTATATAAAGCGTAAAATAGTAAGCTTATTGTAAATGTGTGTTTTTTCTATTCTTGTTTCTTCTATGAAAGACTCATTAATAATCCAGTTGGACGTCTTACTTGTGCTACGGGTATGTTGTATAAAATTTTTATAAGATTTGGACATTCTACATTTTTATTTTAAAAAACTGAACTACGTGACGCCACGCCGTGACGTAGCGTTTGTTGCGTAGAAGTTTGGCGGGATTTATTTTCATTCTGATCTATGTGCAAGCAAAACAAACAGCTACAGGCAAGGGTAAGTTATTTATTAATCTATTTTATATACCTATATGATGTAAGATAGTTATATTTTGTTATATAAAGCGTAAAATAGTAAGCTTATTGTAAATGTGTGTTTTTTCTATTCTTGTTTCTTCTATGAAAGACTCATTAATAATCCAGTTGGACGTCTTACTTGTGCTACGGGTATGTTGTATAAAATTTTTATAAGATTTGGACATTCTACATTTTTATTTTAAAAAACTGAACTACGTGACGCCACGCCGTGACGTAGCGTTTGTTGCGTAGAAGTTTAGCGGGATTTATTTTCATTCTGATCTATGTGCAAGCAAAACAAACAGCTACAGGCAAGGGTAAGTTATTTATTAATCTATTTTTATATACCTATATGATGTAAGATAGTTATATTTTGTTATATAAAGCGTAAAATAGTAAGCTTATTGTAAATGTGTGTTTTTTCTATTCTTGTTTCTTCTATGAAAGACTCATTAATAATCCAGTTGGACGTCTTGTGCTACGGGTATGTTGTATAAAATTTTTATAAAATTTTTATGCTCGGCGATATACGGGCCTTTAAGGCCCGTATATCGCCGAGCATATCGAGCAAGCAATTCAACGTGCGCGACACATTGCCCCAATTATGGAGATTACTACAGAACTTCAAGGACCGTGTTTCACTTTTAAATTCTAGAAATTGTTGGTGCAGTGCGGGCCTGTGGACATTCGGGACTCATTTCCGCCGTTTTTACGTTTACCTTACGGAATTAATTCCGCTTTAGAGATTTACTTGCGGAAGACTGAGAAGGTGTAGATTTGTTTATTGATGACGTAATCGTATGGCGACCTATACCTACTGCACAATCACTTGACACGAGAGGTGGTCAATCGGGTGCACGAGGGCCACTTGGGTATCGAACGGTGCAAACGTCGGGCAAGCGATGGCATTGCACAAATATTTTCGAATAAGGGCGCAAGTAGTAATCCGGATTAGGGTGGGGTTCATAATGTTTTGCATTAATTATAACTATTATTACAAAAAAATAATGCAATGTGACTACTACTACTGGTACACATGTCGTGAACTGTGTTGTTATTGAAATATTTAATGTGAACCTACCATGTTTATACGAAAAAATTTTTATGATTATGAAGTATTATTTCATACTATTAAATTATTTCTCCATATTGATATTGAATTCCATGCAAGGATCGGTTCTAAAAAAGTATGCAGAACGAAGAAAAAACAGCTTGTCCATAGGAATTCCAGTGGAAATAGCCAAACCACACGCGTTGCTACGATACGGCAGGACGGGGGTTGAAATCTCGCTCGTGTCAGTTGTCAGTTATCGTGTCAGTCCAGACAATTCTGTTATTTCGATCCACCTTTCACCAAAGACATTCTATGGGACAACTTTTCTTTCAATCTTTATGACCAAGTCAACTATAATTAAATTTCTATAGTAAATAATATAATTTTGTTCCCGTTTATGTAAATAAATTATATTCTTAACATTTATATTTATTTTTAGTTAAGCCGGCACGGGGATTGAACCAAACTCGAGTACTGCGAGCACTATGACTACTAAAACTACCTCGGCTCTTAAATTATTATAATAAAAACGAAAACGCAATAACCAAGTATAATCAGGTCATAATAAACTAAGAGAAGTGTTCTTTTCCAGTTGGAGTAGAATCAGTTCAAGGACCAACTGGAGGTCGTGTAGAGTTACCACGCGACGTAAGTCCGGCTCTCTCTGCAGAACGAGTGGTTCTCGTTATATGGTATAAGCAGGATGACGAAACGCCGACATATTCGTAAGTATAATTATAGAGTTTCTATATGTAGACAGTAAAATAGATAACTCGCATTCGGCATTTATGACTACATAAAACATAATTGGGGATGTAAAATAAAAGGTTTTCTGGACAATCCAACAGCTTCTTCTTCGAAGCTATGGATCGCGGGTTCGAATCTCTCTAGGGTTGAACATTCGTGTAATGAATATGAAACATTCATATTCATCATACTAATGTTGTACTTGAGTCCATGATGTATGTACATCATAGACCCCAACATTTAACGTCGTTACCGGACTGCTTAATCATTTGTGTGGTATTTGCGATAAGTACAACACTTCCTTTCCTAAAGAAGTAAAATTCCAGCCGTAAGAAGCGACTAAAGGAAAAGCTTTGATGATAAAATGGCATGTTTACCGATCGCCGGCGGTCTAAATTAAGCAGACCGTTAATGAATGTTTAAGAAACGCCAAACTTGGCGATTATAGCAAACCAAAAAAAAAAAATGTAATCATTGTATGCATAGTACTTTACATTGTATAGGTTTAACCTTAGTTTGTTCATGACCTAAGACGATAGCAACGTAATCGTTCCCTACCGTCACAAACTTTATACCTACGTCGTTACAGGCAACAAAAGGCTTTCATAGTTTATATGTTGAGAAAATTTATTATATGGATGCGGGAAGAGGCCCATACAGGATATAAATATAAATGTTTTTTAAAGTTGCAATTAATGTATGAGGGGCACGGTGGCTCGGAGGTAAGACTGTTGCTACGGTATGGCACAGGTCGTGGTTTCGAATCCCTCCCGTGTCAGTTGATTTTTAAATGTCTCATTAATTTTATATGCTTATTGACATTTAAATATACGCAACCAGCTCGTCCAATAGCAAGAGAGTCATAGTGGAAGTCGCACACGCTGTTGGCTACTTCGGAGGCTAGAGCAATGGTCTCGTTTAAACTGCACAGACCTGACTTCGGCACGGAAATCACTTGTCAGGTAACACGTTGTATTAAATAAGGACATGATTTTTTTAGTTTTTGTTTTGAAAATGCAAATGGCTAACCAACTAAAAATACCAGATCAAATTTCAACAGACTTGTGACGGGCAGCAGCGTTTAAGGAGCAAGGTGTCTAGTACTGTGGTCTCCGATCCGCTTGTCGAGCATGATAATAATGGAAAACGCTCGTCTCGATGCTGTAGATCTGTGGAACTGTGTTTTGCAGTGGATTTCTACGGGCCGCTAAGTATATCATACCATATGTAAAAAAAATCCAATCTTTACGTCAATCCCAATACTGGGGTGAACCATGGTCTGGACAAAATTAAGACATACCTTTTGACCTTCAACCGGATTCATGTTTTGGGACAACGTGACAGGTGGTAAGCCCGTGGCTGTCTTTATGTTCAAGTCAACGATGTAAATAGTCCTTAAGTTTCTTTGAAAAATCTCTTGGTACGCGCTTACCTGCGGATCGAAATCGCGTCTCTTGTTTCGAATTCCGATCACACCTCTCGACTAAAGTGATTATCATGTATTTACACAATTTCCCAGACCTAAGGTAGACAATATACTAGTCTATACAAATAAGTCTATGCGAACCAACTTTTTTCGAAGCTAATTTGGGACAACATGACAAGTGGTGAGACGTTTCGGATGCTTTACAGCATCCGTGGTCACGGGAGGACAGCATCCGAAACGCCGGGAAAAAAATCGTTTGTAAAAACTAATAAACTCGATAAATTCCGAATATCGTTTTATTAATCGTTGTAGTAGTGTTCGCGTAAATACAAGAAGTCGAATACGTATTTTTGTGCATACATGTGAATACTGATACACACAATGTTAATACTAGTAACAAACACAAGCTAAACGCCAGGTACTAGACTCCATAGAGTAACTCCACGCTTCTACAACGAAATCCCGGTAAATGTGCAAAGCTTCGGTTTACTGAAACATGTAAGCACAAGGAAGCCACTCTTTCTACATGTCTGGTCTGGGTGTTTGAGATACCTTCGTTTTATCCTTATATAACTACTTTAATAAAAGTGTTATTATTTGTTATCAAATATTAGTTTTTTTAATTTTATTTATATATCTTTTTTATCAGACCCCAATCAAAACTACACAACAACTAGCGTGCTTACTTTTGTGCTGGCTATGGAAGACGTGGGAAGAGTTGTATCTTGCAGAGCAGTACAGCCAACGATATCGCGGTTCACTAGAGAGGACGGCTGGAGATACAGCGTAAATAAACTGTTCCATTTATATTGTTATATCTATGACCGAAAATATACTGGATAGCTTTTGCTTGATCAAACTAATGATGATATAGCTCGGTTGGACAAATGTCATCACATGATCGAGTATCTTTTGTTATTTATTTTTACGACATTTCCACAGACTTGTTGGTTCCTAGTCCGGTATTGTATTTCGAATATATATTATCGTTATTATTTTCGATTTCTTGTTGGGCATTGATTAAGATTATTAGATAAATAAAGGTATATCTTTTGTAGCATATATCTTTTGTAATAATACTTATATTCCCGTGGTGTTAAGAATTCCTTTTTTGTCGTGGGTTTCGTAAGGGCCTCAGAACGAAGCCCTGATAATCTGCTAAATATTGTATTACAGGGGATACGAGTGAAACGCTCTATGTCTAGTAACTATGACGTAGTGATTATATATAATTTGCTAGTAACACAGATGCATTTTCAAAAGCGGTCGCTCCACGAACATACATAACACTATCACAGGGGCTGACGGGATTAACATTTCGAAAATATACCTGGCTAACCGGTGACATTTTTATTGTATTTATTTTCCCATAATTTCCAATCCTGGGGTAGGCAGAGGTCTAGACAATGTAGTCCTTTCGACCCACTGTGAAACAGCGTGATAGGTGGTTTCTGTCGATAATAGATATCGAATATTTAAAATATATAGTTTGAAAATATACATATATATCTTCACGCAATTCCCAATACAGGGGTAGACAGAGGTCAAGTCTAGACAATTAAGTCCCTTTGACCCACCTTCCACCGAAGATATTTTCGGGACAACGTGACAGGTGGTGAGCCCAAGCCCAAATGTCCAAGCCAACGATGAAATTAGTACATAAGTTTTTTTTTTTGAAAAACTCATTGGTACTGCCACCTGGGGATCGAACTCAGGTCTCTCGACTCGAAATTCCGACCACCCAACAACTCGGCTATCGTGACTTCAATATATATATATATATATATATATATATATATATATATATATATATATATATATATATATATATATATATATATATATATATATATATATATATATATATATATATATATATATATATATATATATATATATATATATATATATATATATATATATATATATATATATATATATATATATATATATATATATATATATATATATATATATATATATATATATATATATATATATATATATATATATATATATAGACAGCGCGCGGACGTTTGTTCGGTCTCCGATACATTGGGAGACGATGCAAGTGCGTCGCTTTTGGTGGATTTCTAATGTAAGTATTTTAATTGATACTAGTATTTTTGGTTCAACTAAAATTTTAATCGATATCCTATGCAGTTTCATATAAATCTACAGATGTAGCAAGAGGTTTAGACTATTTAGTGGTACAGCCATAATAGGCGGTGAGCCTGTCGCCGTATTTATAAATCGTACATAAGTATTGAAAAAGTCTTTAGTACCTTCTGGAGATCGAATTCTGGTCCCTTGACTGGAATTTCGATCACACAACACAACGACTCGGCTATCGTGACTTCTTATAATATTAGTTAAGCAACATTTAAAGCAATGTTATAATATTATTCCATTCACTCATTGTGGACTCCACAGACGCAGCAACTCTCCGACGGCAGCGCTCGAGTGCGACGCTCACGGAGTGCCGCAGTGAGATCCGAACCCGCTCGTGTTGGAGGAGGACCATCTTTCATGAATATCTTAAGTCAAGCCTTATATCACATATACCATACCATCACAATAGCCGAGAGTTGAGATGATCGGAACGAGTCATACAACCCGAGTTCGATCCCAAGCCTCGTACTAATGGTTTTTTTACAAAACTTATGAATGAAAAGTTGAAGAGAAAAAATGTCTTTAAAATTTCAACTGACACGGGCGGGATTCGAACCCGCGACATCTGCCGAACCGTGGCAACGCTCTTACCTCCGAGCCACCGTACCTTACACGCATCAGTTGAAATTTTAAATCTGTATTCTCTTTTTCCTTACTTATGCCTGTTTTGGCATCGTCGCCATCTATTGTCCTATTTAAAAAAAATTCTGTTTAATTATATAACATAATAGTTAAGCATAACAAATATACTTTAAAAATCAATAAAATTGCGTAGCGAAAAGTTGAAGTTACAACTGGCTCCTGGTACAACCTGAGCAACATCAGCGAGTGACTGGCTCTCCAGCGCTCACTCGCTGAGCAAAGAGGACCACGCGGCTCTGTCAATGATTTCTTAATGTAGTTGGCAGACTAACCAAAACGCACCTGCGCTCGGACCTGCGCAGTCGAGCTCCGTGCGCGGGACGTCGGAGTCCTGGGGGTTGAGCCAACCGGCACGTGGGGAGTATTAGTGTCGCGAGGCAACACGCACCTTCGGTAACGATTTCACGCTTAACGGTAGCACCTCCGCTAGCCACGGACGGGGTTACGGCCACGTGTCTCGTCAGATGGCCACAGCTGAGGGGTGCGGGGTCCACAGGGATTATCTGTGGAGGTGAAGGCCATGCTGACGGTGTAAGTGAAGGTATCGGTGGGTGGTATCTCTCGAACCGGAACGAGCACCCGATGTCGCGCTGTAAGCCAGCCCTGCGCTCCTATACTTCCCCGGTAATCCTTACGTCCGAAATTCTTTTAGAGTCGGACGTTCCCAAAGGTGCGGGCTCCATGGAGGGTGGGAGGCCGGGGTAATGAAACCGACAAACAAATAACATGGATAGAAGCACAACAAAAAATACCCAAAATCCAATTTGGAGTGAAAACTCATTGGTACAAAAGGTGTCTGGTAAAGACACCAAAAAACAAGAAGGGGTCACTAATACGGTGGTGACCCCATCATGCAGCAAAACTTTGGTGGAACCAAAGTTAGTGGTCATATACTTTCGCATTTATAATATTACTATGCATGTAAAATTCTTCACGCAATTCCCAATACAGGGGTAGACAGAGGTCTAGTCTAGACATTTAAGTCCCTTCGACCCACCTTCCACCGAAGATATTTTCGGGACGTGACAGGTGGTGAGCCCGTCGCCGTCTTTATGTCCAAGCTAACGCTATAATTTGTACATAGGTTTTTTTTTTTTGAGAACCCATTGGTACGGCCACTTGAGGATCGAACTCAGGTCTCTCGACTCGAAATTCCGACCACCCAACAACTCGGCTATCGTGACTTCTTATAATATTAGTTAAGCAACATTTAAAGCAATGTTATAATATTATTCCATTCACTCATTGTGGACTCCACAGACGCAGCAACTCTCCGACGGCGGCGCTCGAGGTGCGACGCTCACGGAGTGCCGCAGTGAGATCCGAACCCGCTCGTGTTGGAGGACCATCTTTCATGAATATCTTAAGTCAAGCCTTATATCACATATACCATACCATCACAATAGCCGAGAGTTGAGATGATCGGAACGAGTCATACAACCCGAGTTCGATCCCAAGCCTCGTACTAATGGTTTTTTACAAAACTTATGAATGAAAAGTTGAAGAGAAAAATGTCTTTAAAATTTCAACTGACACGGGCGGGATTCGAACCCGCGACATCTGCCGAACCGTGGCAACGCTCTTACCTCCGAGCCACCGTACCTTACACGCATCAGTTGAAATTTTAAATCTGTATTCTCTTTTTCCTTACTTATGCCTGTTTTGGCATCGGCGCCATCTATTGTCCTATTTAAAAAAAATTCTGTTTAATTATATAACATAATAGTTAAGCATAACAAATATACTTTAAAAATCAATAAAATTGCGTAGCGAAAAGTTGAAGAGAAAAATGTCTTTAAAATTTCAACTGACACGGGCGGGATTCGAACCCGCGACATCTGCCGAACCGTGGCAACGCTCTTACCTCCGAGCCACCGTACCTTACACGCATCAGTTGAAATTTTAAATCTGTATTCTCTTTTTCCTTACTTTTTTTTATGTAAAATTCTCAGAGATCTATTCCCTCTGCTTTAACAACTCGAATAATAAATACGTATGTAGATGGAGACAACATCATATTTACATCAACATCACGCTGTGCCCTATCCGGGTTCATGTTGATACTAACATGTTATTTTAAGAACTTCTGTACACACATGAGAACGCAATAAATTATTGAGTATCAGCACACTGCTCTGATCCCAGACTATGGCTACCAACAGATGGCGGGATATCCATCTCAAAAAGCAACAGACTAAAATTCAGCAGACCGGTGACGAGCCTCAGTGTCTAAGGTGAAACCGTTCTTCACTGTGATCGCGACGTAGACGCTCGCAATAATGTTTTTTCAATATAAATTATTCATCTAAATTTTATTAAATGATATTCATTTGTAAGAATAACGTCAGACTTTACATATTATATTGAGATTCATTTATTTTGCCTGACGAGGCGCGCAAATTTAATAAAATATAAATATAATACCCCCACGAGATGGAGTGACGACTTGCAAAATGTTGCAGGAAGTCGATGGATTCAGGTGGCTGGGGACCGTTAGTTGTGGAAAGCTTTGGGGGAGACCCAGATTCTTGATAGGCTGTAAAGAGGAAGAAGAAGAAGATTGTTTATATTGTTATAATTTTCCAATAACGTCATTCATATTAAACGAAAATTAAAGTAAATTGATTTAAGTAATGTCAAAATATATATTACATTTAAATGTAAATAATGAATATAATAAAAATATGAAATTTTGAAATGCAATATCGACGAATCAAAATGTAAAACGATATACGTACTTAAGAGTAAAATGTTAATGCAGTAATTTCTACCGAAATTTAGGAACATTGTATTTAAAAATAAATAAATATAAATATCTTCACGCAATTCCCAATACAGGGGTAGACAGAGGTCTAGTCTAGACATTTAAGTCCCTTCGACCCACCTTCCACCGAAGATATTTTCGGGACGTGACAGGTGGTGAGCCCGTCGCCGTCTTTATGTCCAAGCTAACGCTATAATTTGTACATAGGTTTTTTTTTTTTTAGAGAACCCATTGGTACGGCCACTTGAGGATCGAACTCGGGTCTCTTGACTCGAAATTCCGACCACCTAACCACTTGGCTATCGTGACTAACTTCGTTTCGTTTCCATTTCGATTGTTTACTTTTTTTTATGTAAAATTCTCAGAGATCTATTCCCTCTGCTTTAACAACTCGAATAATAAATACGTATGTAGATGGAGACAACATCATATTTACATCAACATCACGCTGTGCCCTATCCGGGTTCATGTTGATACTAACATGTTATTTTAAGAACTTCTGTACACACATGAGAACGCAATAAATTATTGAGTATCAGCACACTGCTCTGATCCCAGACTATGGCTACCAACAGATGGCGGGATATCCATCTCAAAAAGCAACAGACTAAAATTCAGCAGACCGGTGACGAGCCTCAGTGTCTAAGGTGAAACCGTTCTTCACTGTGATCGCGACGTAGACGCTCGCAATAATGTTTTTTCAATATAAATTATTCATCTAAATTTTATTAAATGATATTCATTTGTAAGAATAACGTCAGACTTTACATATTATATTGAGATTCATTTATTTTGCCTGACGAGGCGCGCAAATTTAATAAAATATAAATATCTTCACGCAATTCCCAATACAGGGGTAGACAGAGGTCTAGTCTAGACATTTAAGTCCCTTCGACCCACCTTCCACCGAAGATATTTTCGGGACGTGACAGGTGGTGAGCCCGTCGCCGTCTTTATGTCCAAGCTAACGCTATAATTTGTACATAGGTTTTTTTTTTTTTTTTTTTTTAGAGAACCCATTGGTACGGCCACTTGAGGATCGAACTCGGGTCTCTTGACTCGAAATTCCGACCACCTAACCACTTGGCTATCGTGACTAACTTCGTTTCGTTTCCATTTCGATTGTTTACTTTTTTTTATGTAAAATTCTCAGAGATCTATTCCCTCTGCTTTAACAACTCGAATAATAAATACGTATGTAGATGGAGACAACATCATATTTACATCAACATCACGCTGTGCCCTATCCGGGTTCATGTTGATACTAACATGTTATTTTAAGAACTTCTGTACACACATGAGAACGCAATAAATTATTGAGTATCAGCACACTGCTCTGATCCCAGACTATGGCTACCAACAGATGGCGGGATATCCATCTCAAAAAGCAACAGACTAAAATTCAGCAGACCGGTGACGAGCCTCAGTGTCTAAGGTGAAACCGTTCTTCACTGTGATCGCGACGTAGACGCTCGCAATAATGTTTTTCAATATAAATTATTCATCTAAATTTTGTTAAATGATATTCATTTGTAAGATTAACGTAAAACTTTACATATTATATTGAAATTCATTTATTTTGCCTGACGAGGCGCGCAAATTTAATAAAATATAAATATAATACCCCACGAGATGGGTGACGACTTACAAAATGTTGCAAAATGTTGATTTTAGTAATGTCAAAATATATATTACATTTAAATGTAAATAATAAAATATAAATATAATACCCCCACGAGATGGAGTGACGACTTGCAAAATGTTGCAGGAAGTCGATGGATTCAGGTGGCTGGGGACCGTTAGTTGTGGAAAGCTTTGGGGGAGACCCAGATTCTTGATAGGCTGTAAAGAGGAAGAAGAAGAAGATTGTTTATATTGTTATAATTTTCCAATAACGTCATTCATATTAAACGAAAATTAAAGTAAATTGATTTGAGTAATGTCAAAATATATATTACATTTAAATGTAAATAATGAATATAATAAAAATATGAAATTGTGAAATGCAATATCGACGAATCAAAATCTAAAACGATATACGTACTTAAGAGTAAAATGTTAATGCAGTAATTTCTACCGAAATTTAGGAACTTTACATTTAAAAATAAATAAATATAAATATCTTCACGCAATATGGGGGTAGACAGATAAATAAATTATTCATCTAAATTTTGTTAAATGATATTCATTTGTAAGATTAACGTAAAACTTTACATATTATATTGAAATTCATTTATTTTGCCTGACGAGGCGCGCAAATTTAATAAAATATAAATATAATACCCCCACGAGATGGAGTGACGACTTACAAAATGTTGCAAAATGTTGATTTTAGTAATGTCAAAATATATATTACATTTAAATGTAAATAATAAAAATATGAAATTGTATAATGTAATATCGACGAATCAAAATCTAAAACGATATACGTACTTAATTGTAAAATATTAATGCTGTAATTTTTACCGATATTTAGAAACTTTATATTTTAAAATATATAAATATAAATATCTTTACGCAATTCCCAATATAGAGGTACACAGAGGTCTAGTCTAAACAATTATATGTTCGATATGCTTGGATACGTGGCCTTTAACTCCCATAGCCAACCCTAAGAATTAATGCGCCAACGACTACACTGGCATCGCTAGAATCCTGATAAAATTTCCGAGTGGTATTCCACCAGAAAATTTTACAACATACACATAAATACAACATACTCGTAGCACAAGGAAGACGTCCAACTGGATTATTAAGTCTCATAGAAAATAATAAAGAAAAAACACACATTGTAAATGTGTGTTATTTCTAAACTTACTATTTTACACTTCATATAAAAAACATAACTATCTTACATCATATATAAAAATAGACTAATAAATAACTTAACCTTACCTGTAGCCGTTTGTTTTGCTTGCACATAGATCAGAATGAAAATAAAACCCGCCAAACATCTACGCAACAAACACTAATGTGTGCGACACGTAGTTCAGTTTTTTTTATTAAAATTATGACATGTCAAAATTTTAAATTTTTTATTAAAATTATGACATGTCAAAATTTTAAATTTTTGCGCAATTAGACTTAGTATTGTTATAATTATTGTCGTGATATATAAACAACACTGTCGATATTTTTGGCCTCATTTCATAAAGCACTAAAACACATTCAACAAAATATTATAATTCAATAGCATACATGCCCAATAATAATATTATGTAACCGAAACCGAGTAATTAAAACTTTATCCCGACATACGAATCCCACTGAAAACACAGGGGACTATTTAAAGAGTACTTAACGCTACGTTTTGGGATAGGTCTACTGCAAAGAATATAATACTCTCTATAGAGAAGAATGACATGTTACATACTATAGTATTATATCTTTGGTCTATACGCTTGTACTACTAGCGCCATAATGGTCGCCCATATGAATAAATAAATATAAATATCTTTACGCAATTCCCAATATAGAGGTACACAGAGGTCTAGTCTAAACAATTATATGTTCGATATGCTTGGATACGTGGCCTTTAACTCCCATAGCCAACCCTAAGAATTAATGCGCCAACGACTACACTGGCATCGCTAGAATCCTGATAAAATTTCCGAGTGGTATTCCACCAGAAAATTTTACAACATACACATAAATACAACATACTCGTAGCACAAGGAAGACGTCCAACTGGATTATTAAGTCTCATAGAAAATAATAAAGAAAAAACACACATTGTAAATGTGTGTTATTTCTAAGCTTACTATTTTACACTTCATATAAAAAACATAACTATCTTACATCATATAGGTCTATAAAAATAGACTAATAAATAACTTACCCGTACCTGTAGCCGTTTGTTTTGCTTGCACATTGATCAGAATGAAAATAAAACCCGCCAAACATCTACGCAACAAACGCTAGTGTATGGCGTCACGTAGTTCAGTTTTTTTTATTAAAATTATGACATGTCAAAATTTTAAATTTTTTATTAAAATTATGACATGTAAAAATTTTAAATTTTTTGCGCAATTAAACTTAGTATTGTTATAATTATTGTCGTGATATATAAGAAACACTGTCGATATTTTTGACCTCATTTCATAAAGCACTAAAACACATTCAACAAATTATTATAATTCAATAGCATACATGCCCAATAATAATATTATGTAACCGAAACCGAGTAATTAAAACTTTATCCCGACATACGAATCCCACTGAAAACACAGGGGACTATTTAAAGAGTACTTAACGCTACGTTTTGGGATAGGTCTACTGCAAAGAATATAATACTCTCTATAGAGAAGAATGACATGTTACATACTATAGTATTATATCTTTGGTCTATACGCTTGTACTACTAGCGCCATAATGGTCGCCCATATGAATAAATAAAATGCGGGAATTTTTAATACGTTTAGTATTTTAATTTATTTATAGTTAAAAATTATATTGGAAATTATGATTATTTTGATAACTTGGTAAAAGTAAGATTATTTAAAAGAAAGAATAATCTAAAGTGAAATAATCATTATTTCCAATATATTAATATTAATAAAAGTTATTAACTTAAATTAGTTAAAGGAATAATCAAACGAAACGGAGTAATTTAACATCATTTATTTAATTAAATTTAGTTCCCGATTTTTTTAAATAAGAATCGCTTTAAAGATATAAAATTATTGATTTTATTATGAAATCACAATTTTCATTATAATGTCTGTCACAATTAATTTTGTTTCAAAACTGCAATTTTTGCAAGCTTCTTCTGCAAGTATAATAAAGTTTTGTTCCTTGGTGAAAGTTCTTTAACATTCCCAACACCCAAAGGTTTCAAAATACTGCGTCTGCGATTCTGTAACTTAAAAATTACTTAAATCCACAACTATAACTATACTAAAAAAATTATGACAGACAGTCTTAGGGTTAGTAGTATTGTCAGTTTTATAAAAGATACCTTATAGGAAAATCAAAGTTGCAATTATTGAAATTAAATTTTTTGTACAAAGTTATTCTTGCAAAGTTTTAGATAACAGCAACAGCAGCAAACAGCAAATATTTACTTACTTGCTTTTTTGAACTTACAATAGACTTTAGTATTACAGTATGTTCCACAGAAGCTTCATCCATAGAAGCTTCAATCATGCCATGCAGCTCATTATTGTGAGGCAAATTTGATGGTGAAGTAACCTGGAAAACATATTTATTATAACTCCATTTACAAAAGTATTTAATTAACCCAGTAAATGTATATTTCAATTTGTATACATTATATTAGTTTATTTAAAAACATTATTTTATGCTACACTAGTAATTCAGTAAACTAAAGTTTAGGAATACAGGGATTCCTAGATTTTAGTTAAGACATCTAAATCTTTAAAAAATTATATTGAAATTATAAGCATTTGTCAGTCGCTCAACTTTTAAAAATGAACAAAATTAAATACATTAAATATTAAAACATTAAGGCAATCTGAACTTTAAGATGTTTAGTCAGTTATTGAAAAACTGTTCTTGCAAGTAATTAAATATAGTAAAACTATAACAACAATAATACTATTAAAAGTGAAATAATCATTATTTCCAATATATTAATAAAAGATTCTTCTGTAAAATGTTAACTGCATAGCATTTTGTGGCTAGTATGTAATTTTTTTTAAATAAGAATCGCTTTAAAGATATAAAATTATTGAAATTAAATTTTTGTACAAAGTTATTCTTGCAAAGTTTTAGATAACAGTAACAGCAGCAAACAGCAAATATTTACTTACTTGCTTTTGAACTTACAATGAACTTTAGTATTACAGTATGTTCCACAGAAGCTTCATCCATAGAAGCTTCAATCATGCCATGCAGCTCATTATTGTGAGGCAAATTTGATGGTGAAGTAACCTGGAAAACATATTTATTATAACTCCATTTACAAAAGTATTTAATTAACCCAGTAAATGTATATTTCAATTTGTATACATTATATTAGTTTATTTAAAAACATTATTTTATGCTACACTAGTAATTCAGTAAACTAAAGTTTAGGAATACAGGGATTCCTAGATTTTAGTTAAGACATACAAATCTTTAAAAAATTATATTGAAATTATAAGCATTTGTCAGTCGCTCAACTTTTAAAAATGAACAAAATTAAATACATTAAATATTAAAACATTAAGGCAATCTGAACTTTAAGATGTTTAGTCAGTTATTGAAAAACTGTTCTTGCAAGTAATTAAATATAGTAAAACTATAACAACAATAATACTATTAAAAGTGAAATAATCATTATTTCCAATATATTAATAAAAGTTATTAACTTAAATTAGTTAAAGGAATAATCAAACGAAACGGAGTAATTTAACATCATTTATTTAATTAAATTTAGTTCCCGATTTTTTAAATAAGAATCGCTTTAAAGATATAAAATTATTGATTTTATTATGAAATCACAATTTTCATTATAATGTCTGTCACAATTAATTTTGTTTCAAAACTGCAATTTTTGCAAGCTTCTTCTGCAAGTATAATAAAGTTTTGTTCCTTGGTGAAAGTTCTTTAACATTCCCAACACCCAAAGGTTTCAAAATACTGCGTCTGCGATTCTGTAACTTAAAAATTACTTAAATCCACAACTATAACTATACTAAAAATTATGACAGACAGTCTTAGGGTTAGTAGTATTGTCAGTTTTATAAAAGATACCTTATAGGAAAATCAAAGTTGCAATTATTGAAATTAAATTTTTGTACAAAGTTATTCTTGCAAAGTTTTAGATAACAGTAACAGCAGCAAACAGCAAATATTTACTTACTTGCTTTTGAACTTACAATGAACTTTAGTATTACAGTATGTTCCACAGAAGCTTCATCCATAGAAGCTTCAATCATGCCATGCAGCTCATTATTGTGAGGCAAATTTGATGGTGAAGTAACCTGGAAAACATATTTATTATAACTCCATTTACAAAAGTATTTAATTAACCCAGTAAATGTATATTTCAATTTGTATACATTATATTAGTTTATTTAAAAACATTTAAGGTGAGCATTTAAATACAATAATTAAAAATATATAAACATTATTCACAATCATAACATACCTGACTAGAGGAACTTGGTATGTTTCTCAGTTTTCAATATGGGCTCAGAACCAATAGGTATGGAAAATTTGTTTAAACGTGTTTAGATATGTTAATAAAAGATTCTTCTGTAAAATGTTAACTGCATAGCATTTTGTGGCTAGTATGTAATTTTTTTAAAATCTACATCAGTACAGTTTTCTTCAGGAAACAGAATTCGGCCCAAATGCGGGATCTGTAATAATAACAGATTATCAGAGACCGAATAAAGAAATCTTGTTATATCAGATTATTACTTCGAAGCAAAATTTGGATGGATTTTCAAAAAATATTTTAATTAACCCAGTAAATGTGTGTTATTTCTAAGCTTACTATTTTACGCTTCATATAAAAAACATAACTATCTTACATCATATAGGTCTATAAAAATAGACTAATAAATAACTTACCCGTACCTGTAGCCGTTTGTTTTGCTTGCACATAGATCAGAATGAAAATAAAACCCGCCAAACATCTACGCAACAAACGCTAGTGTATGGCGTCACGTAGTTCAGTTTTTTTATTAAAATGTAGAAATGTCCAATTTTTATTAAAATTATGACATGTCAAAATTTTAAATTTTTTGCGCAATTAAACTTAGTATTGTTATAATTATTGTCGTGATATATAAGAAACACTGTCGATATTTTTAACACATTCAACAAATTATTATAATTCAATAGCATACATGCCCAATAGTAATATTATGTAACCGAAACCGAGTAATTTAAACTTTATCCGGACATACGAATCCCACTGAAAATACAGGGGACTATTCAAAGAGTACTTAACGCTACGTTTTGGGATAGGTCTACTGCAAAGAATATAATACTCTCTATAGAGAGAAGAATGACATGTTACATACTATAGTATTATATCTTTGGTCTATACGCTTGTACTACTAGCGCCATAATGGTCGCCCATATGAATAAATAAAATGCGGGAATTTTTAATACGTTTAGTATTTTAATTTATTTATAGTTAAAAATTTATATTGGAAATTATGATTATTTTGATAACTTGGTAAAAGTAAGATTATTTAAAAAGAAAGAATAATCTAAAGTGAAATAATCATTATTTCCAATATATTGTGTTAATAAAAGTTATTAACTTAAATTAGTTAAAGGAATAATCAAACGAAACGGAGTAATTTAACATCATTTATTTAATTAAATTTAGTTCCCTATTTTTTTTAAATAAGAATCGCTTTAAAGATATAAAAATTATTGATTTTATTTTGAAATCACAATTTTCATTATAATGTCTGTCACAATTAATTTTTGTTTCAAAACTGCAATTTTTTGCAAGCTTCTTCTGCAAGTATAATAAAGTTTTTGTTCCCTTGGTGAAAGTTCTTTAACATTCCCAACACCCAAAGGTTTCAAAATACTGCGTCTGCGATTCTGTAACTTAAAAATTACTTAAATCCACAACTATAACTATACTAAAAAAATTATGACAGACAGTCTTAGGGTTAGTAGTATTGTCAGTTTTATAAAAGATACCTTATAGGAAAATCAAAGTTGCAATTATTGAAATTAAATTTTTTGTACAAAGTTATTCTTGCAAAGTTTTAGATAACAGCAACAGCAGCAAACAGCAAATATTTACTTACTTGCTTTTTTGAACTTACAATAGACTTTAGTATTACAGTATGTTCCACAGAAGCTTCATCCATAGAAGCTTCAATCATGCCATGCAGCTCATTATTGTGAGGCAAATTTGATGGTGAAGTAACCTGGAAAACATATTTATTATAACTCCATTTACAAAAGTATTTAATTAACCCAGTAAATGTATATTTCAATTTGTATACATTATATTAGTTTATTTAAAAACATTATTTTATGCTACACTAGTAATTCAGTAAACTAAAGTTTAGGAATACAGGGATTCCTAGATTTTAGTTAAGACATACAAATCTTTAAAAAAAATTATATTGAAATTATAAGCATTTGTCAGTCGCTCAACTTTTAAAAATGAACAAAATTAAATACATTAAATATTAAAACATTAAGGCAATCTGAACTTTAAGATGTTTAGTCAGTTATTGAAAAACTGTTCTTGCAAGTAATTAAATATAGTAAAACTATAACAACAATAATACTATTAAAAGAAGTGAAATACATACAAAGGCATTTTGGTCCATTTCCACTTGTTGTTTCTTCTGTATATGCTCATGTGAAGGTCCTGGTGTAGGTGAAACCTGAAATTTTGTTAATGTGTTAAAATATATAGTATAGTAAAGTTTTATAAGATGACTTGATTTATATGACATAATGAATTTTTTTATGATTCTGACCTCTTCTAATCACAGTACATTGAATAAGTGGAAGATCTGGCTATTTTTTTATTATCAATTATTTATTCTATGAAACAAATAAAACTTAATTACATATTATATCTTATGTCACTCCCACAATTGAAGTAAAGTGCCAAAAAGTTAGACATAAGCTTGAGAAACATAACCCTTCTTTGGCAGTCAGCTATAAATATTTTTAAACATACTCAATCCTTTAAAACATTTAAGGTGAGCATTTAAATACAATAATTAAAAATATATAAACATTATTCACAATCATAACATACCTGACTAGAGGAACTTGGTATGTTTCTCAGTTTTTCCAATATGGGCTCAGAACCAATAGGTATGGAAAATTTGTTTAAACGTGTTTAGATATGTTAATAAAAGATTCTTCTGTAAAATGTTAACTGCATAGCATTTTGTGGCTGGTATGTAATTTTTTTTAAAAATCTACATCAGTACAGTTTTCTTCAGGGAAACAGAATTCGGCCCAAATGCGGGATCTGTAATAATAACAGATTATCAGAGACCGAATAAAAGAAATCTTGTTATATCAGATTATTACTTCGAAGCAAAATTTGGATGGATTTTCAAAAAATATTTACCTTAAAACTGTTTCAGGGTTTCCATTCCCAATCTTAGGTAATCGGTGAAAAGTTAAAGTATGATCTTTTACTAACGTCACTCCACACTTGATACATTTTCTGTATTGATCAGACATGTTAAAACCTAAAATAATAATGAGGTCAATATTTTAAGTGAAAACTTATCAGAGTCAATATCTCAAAACTTAAACACTAGCGTTATTAGTTCAAAAATACACTATCGCTAACAAGGACACTCAACAAAACTAAACTTGAAACACGGGAGAGAGTATTATATTCTTTGGCAAGCTCAAACCTCGACCGATAATTTCCAATTTATGAGCAAAATTAGCAATATCAAAGATTTCGGAACCATACGAGAACTCGTTTTGAAACAAATTTGAAAACTTATTTTTAACGATTATTATTTAAAATTGCCATTACTACATTTTTTGCGATGTAGATATAAGACAACAAGTGATCGTATATCTTGATTTATAAATACAAATGTAAGATCACTCACGGTAGGAATTTCGAGTCGAGAGACCCGAGTTCCATCCCCAGGCGGCAGGCTCGTACCAAAGGGTTTTCAAAAAGCTTATATCGTTGGCTTGGACATTAAGACGGCGACGGGCTCATCACCTGTCACGTTGTCCCGAAAATATCTTCGGTGGAATGTGGGTCGAAGGGACTTAATTGTCTAGACTCGACCTCTACCCCTGTATTGGGAATTTCGTGAAGATTATATATTTATTTATTTTATTGTAACAAGTTTTATTTTGTTGATGACCAAGTCGATAGCAACGTAATCTCTCCCTATTGTCACAAACGTCATACCTACATCATTACAGACAACAAAAAGAGTTCATAGTTTCTATGTTGAGAAAAGATATTATAAGGATTCGTGAAGTGGCGTATAGAGGATATAAATGTAAATGTTATTTAAAATTGCAACTAATGCGTGTGAGGCACGCTGTCTCGGAGACCAGACCGTTGCCAGGGAGCGGCACAGGTCGTGGTTTCGAATCCTTCCTGTGTCAGTTGATTTTTAAATGTCTCATTAATTTTATATGCTTATTGATATTTAAATATACGCAACCAGGTCGTCCAATAGCAAGAGAGTCATAGTGGAAGTCGCACACGCTGTTGGCTGTCGAAGGCTAGAGCAATGGTCTCGTTTAAACTGCACAGACCTGACTTCCGCACGGCAATCACGTGTACCTGACACGTGATTGCCGTGCGGAAGTCAGGTCTGTGCAGCAACACGATGTATTAAAAAGGACATGATTATTTTAAGTTTTTTATTGAAAATGCAATTGGCTACCGATAGATGGCGGGATAACCAACAAAAAATACCAGATCAAATTTCAACAAACTTGTGTCGGGCAGCAGCCTTTAAGGAGCAAGGTGTCTAGTACTGTGATCTACGATCCGCTTCCCGTCGCCGTCGCCGTCTTTATGTCCTAGCCAACGACATTATTCGTACGTAAGTTTCTGAAAAACCCATTGGTACGAGCCACCTGGGTATTCGACTCGAAATTCCGACCACTCAACCACTCGACTATCGTGACTTTATATAATAAAAAAATATTAATATGTCAGTTAACTTAAATTTCATCGCCCTATCGGTGTCTGAAGAGGGAAAGGAGAAACTTTGAAGGTTGTCATGGTAATCGACAGATGGCAGAATAACCATCTCGAAAGATGCAATGACTTTATAATATCTGTAGTGCCGCCTCTGTCGGTGAGGATACAAGGAAGAAAGCACCTTTGGTGGCTGGCCAGAGCAAAGAGTAACTGTCAAGTGATAGGGGCTCGACCTATACCTCTCATGTCTTGGTGGAAAGGTGTCACGAAGTGGAACACTATAAGGGATTTGCTAAGTACATTTATTTTATTTTCACGTTTTTTCCAGAACTGGGGTAGCCAAGTGCAGGTAACCGGAGGCCCACACCCCCCCCCCTCCCCCAATTCTGGGGGGGGGCACTCTAAGGGAGGCAACGCATCTGCTATGCTTCTGGTATTGCGCGTGTTCATGGGCGGCGGTAACCACTTACCATCACGTGAGCCACCTGCTCGTTTGCCTACCTTTTCCATAAAAAAACATCTCTTTAATTAAAGGAATAAATATTTTAATTATTTATTGTTAATGCATATATCGTTAATACTAGAAACAAACACAAGCTTAACGCCAGGTACTAGACTCCACAGAGTAACTCCACGCTTCTACAACAAAATACCGGTACATGAGCAAAGCTGCGATTGACGAGTGGCGTTCCCACAGGTTTACGGATACGCGTAGGAAGTCACTCTTTCTACACATCTAGTCTGGGTGTTTGAGGTACCTTCGTTGTTTCCGATACTTTAATACAAGTTTTATTTACATTATTAACAAGTCACGATAGCCGAGTGGTTGGGTGGTCGGAATTTCGAGTCAAGAGACCCGAGTTCTATCCCCAGGTGGCAGGCTCGTACCAATGGGTTTTTCAAAAACCTATCTACGAATTATATCGTGAGCTCTGACATTAAGACAACGACGGGCTCACCACCTGTCACGTTGACCCGAAAATATCTTCGGTGGAAGGTGGGTCAAAGGGACTTTAGTGTCTAGACTGGACCTCTACCCCTGTATTGGGAATTTCGTGAAGATTATATATTTATTTATTTTATTGTAACAAGTTTTATTTTGTTGATGACCAAGTCGATAGCAACGTAATCTCTCCCTATTGTCACAAACGTCATACCTACATCATTACAGACAACAAAAAGAGTTCATAGTTTCTATGTTGAGAAAAGATATTATAAGGATTCGTGAAGTGGCGTATAGAGGATATAAATGTAAATGTTATTTAAAATTGCAACTAATGCGTGTGAGGCACGCTGTCTGGAGACCAGACCGTTGCCAGGGAGCGGCACAGGTCGTGGTTTCGAATCCTTCCTGTGTCAGTTGATTTTTAAATGTCTCATTAATTTTATATGCTTATTGACATTTAAATATACGCAACCAGGTCGTCCAATAGCAAGAGAGTCATAGTGGAAGTCGCACACGCTGTTGGCTGTCGAAGGCTAGAGCAATGGTCTCGTTTAAACTGCACAGACCTGACTTCCGCACGGCAATCACGTGTCAGGTAACACGATGTATTAAAAAGGACATGATTATTTTAAGTTTTTTATTGAAAATGCAATTGGCTACCGATAGATGGCGGGATAACCAACAAAAAATACCAGATCAAATTTCAACAAACTTGTGTCGGGCAGCAGCCTTTAAGGAGCAAGGTGTCTAGTACTGTGATCTACGATCCGCTTCCCGTCGCCGTCGCCGTCTTTATGTCCTAGCCAACGACATTATTCGTACGTAAGTTTCTGAAAAACCCATTGGTACGAGCCACCTGGATATTCGACTCGAAATTCCGACCACTCAACCACTCGACTATCGTGACTTTATATAATAAAAAAATATTAATATGTCAGTTAACTTAAATTTCATCGCCCTATCGGTGTCTGAAGAGGGAAAGGAGAAACTTTGAAGGTTGTCATGGTAATCGACAGATGGCAGAATAACCATCTCGAAAGATGCAATGACTTTATAATATCTGTAGTGCCGCCTCTGTCGGTGAGGATACAAGGAGGAAAGCACCTTTGGTGGCTGGCCAGAGCAAAGAGTTTAACTGTCAAGTGATAGGGGCTCGACCTATACCTCTCATGTCTTGGTGGAAAGGTGTCACGAAGTGGAACACTATAAGGGATTTGCTAAGTACATTTATTTTATTTTCACGTTTTTTCCAGAACTGGGGTAGCCAAGTGCAGGTAACCGGAGGCCCACACCCCCCCCCCTCCCCCAATTCTAGGGGGGGGGCACTCTAAGGGAGGCAACGCATCTGCTATGCTTCTGGTATTGCGCGTGTTCATGGGCGGCGGTAACCACTTACCATCACGTGAGCCACCTGCTCGTTTGCCTACCTTTTCCATAAAAAAACATCTCTTTAATTAAAGGAATAAATATTTTAATTATTTATTGTTAATGCATATATCGTTAATACTAGAAACAAACACAAGCTTAACGCCAGGTACTAGACTCCACAGAGTAACTCCACGCTTCTACAACAAAATACCGGTACATGAGCAAAGCTGCGATTGACGAGTGGCGTTCCCACAGGTTTACGGATACGCGTAGGAAGTCACTCTTTCTACACATCTAGTCTGGGTGTTTGAGGTACCTTCGTTGTTTCCGATACTTTAATACAAGTTTTATTTACATTATTAACAAGTCACGATAGCCGAGTGGTTGGGTGGTCGGAATTTCGAGTCGAGAGACCCGAGTTCGATCCCCAGGTGGCAGGCTCGTACCAATGGGTTTTTCAAAAACCTATGTACGAATTACATCGTTGGCTTGGACATAAAGATGGCGACGGGCTCACCACCTGTCACGTTGTCCCGAAAATATCTTCGGTGGAAGGTGGGTCAAAGGGACTTAATTGTCTAGACTTGACCTCTGTCTACCCCTGTATTGGAAAAAGCTTAAGAATTTTGTAGATTCATTCGATCTCACTTGATTGAGCGATCAGCTTCTCTAAATGTTTGAAGTCAATCGATGTAGCAAAGGACATACACCGAGAAACATTTTATTTCACATTTAATGAAACGTGTCTGGAATAAATCGTTTAAAGAAGGAGAGAGAGCGGCAACACATTTCTAGTCACCAAATCAAGTACCGATTATGTACAGGCTCTAAATAGTTTAAAGAACAAAAACCTCCCAGAAATACTTTTTTGTGATAATCCCAATACTGTTACTGAAATGCTAATTAATTAAATAAATGACTCACTGCAGGAATATACAATAACTAAACAAATTCCAAAAAATTAACGTGTTATAAAACCTTGGATTACTCCAGGCATACTAAAATGTATACGAAATAGGAACAAAATGCAAAAAAGACTACGTTTTGATCCTTATAATGATATACTTTTAATAAGTTACAAGAGATATAGCAATTTTTGTAATAATTTGATAAAGAAATTAAAATATAAATATGAAAGACAGCAGTTGGCGTCGTCTATCGGAAGTTCTAAGTCTGTGGAACAACATTAAAAATATTACTGATCTAAAGCAAATTAAAACTGAAAATTCAGTACTTCTCAAAGTTAAAGCATCTCACGACGAGTCCATCAACAATGTTAATAATTATTTTACTAACATAGGAAAAAATCTAGCTGAAAAAAGTATGTCAGAAGGCTATGCAGCGACAATGAATAAAAGTATTTGTAATGTAAAAAAGCAGTCAAACTCGTTTGTTTTATTACAGACGGATACGATAGAAGTGCATGACATTATCTTGTCAATGAACTGTGAACGAACTGGCGCCTATAATAAGTCACTTGGCTAATCTCTGCTTTAATAAGGGGGTTTTCCCGTTACTATTAAAGCAATATTAAAGCATTATTATACCAGTATACATAAACGGCGACAAGAATAAAGTAAGTAATTACAGACCAATATCCATCCTACCCTGTATCTCCAAAATATATAAATAAATAAATATCTTCACGCAATTCCCAATTCAGGGGTAAGGACAATTAAGTCCCTTTAACCCTCCTTCCATCGAAGATATTTTCGGGATAACGTGACAGGTGGTGAGCCTGTCGCCGCCCTTATGTCCAAGCCAACGATGAAATTCGTACATAAGTTTTTGAAAAACTCATTGGTACTGCCACCTGGGGAGCGAACTCGGGTCTCTCGACTCGAAATTCCGACCACCCAACAACTCGGCTATCGTAACGAGTTTTACCATCTATAATAAAACCCAACCGTACACAGACTTTGACATAAGAATACATAAATGCTTCAACGGAAGTAATCATGGTAACTGTTTATCAATTAATAGGCTATCTTCAACAAAGTTCCTTGGAGTAATGATAGACCAACGGCTTTCTTGGCCCTCACATATAGAAACGGTTACATCAAGAATTAGAAAACTTATATGGATCTTCAAAAAACTTAGACATGTAGCTACCAAATATCTTCTTGACAAAATTTATATCGCTTCGGCACTGCCTATTCTCACATACTGCATTCCAATCTGGGGTGGTATGCTGAAAACAAAGTTCTTAGAGATAGAAAGAGCACAACGGGCGTTATTAAAGGTCATGTACTTTAAGCCCTTCAGATTTCGCACAGAAAGCTTATATAAAATTTGTGACGTTCTGACAGTAAACATACTGCACACAACTTTAAAGAGGCAAAATTATACTTACTGCACACAACTTTAAAGAGGCACAAAAATATACCCTGTGATCCAACTGCCATAGAAAAAAAGAAGGAAAGGCGTAGTAGTCATTACACAGAAGATAAATACATAATTTGCAAGTAGCCAGTATAACAAACTATCAAGTCAGCTATATATCAAAATCAACACAAAACTGAGCATTTACAGAAGTAACCAGCATAAATGTAAACAATTATTAATAAAATGGTTTAAAAGTATAAATTACAATGATACAGAACTTATTTTGCGGAATATAAATTGAGATAAGTACTGGTATTTTAATACTCTCTCTCTCTCTATAACACAAATACACGCACGCACAACACACACACTAAATTATAATGATACAGAACTTCTTTTGCGGAATAGAAACTGAGATAAGTACTGGTATTTTAACTCTCTCTCTCTCTCTCTCTCTCTCTCTCTCTATCACACACACACTCACACACATACTTTCACATGCGCAGCTTAGGCAAATAGACTAGTTTTGTAGTATATATTAGTTTCTTTTTTTAAAAAACCATATTGTAACTTATTTAGATGAATGACAGCAAATTGGGCTATAAGATTTTATTTTTGTTAAAGAAACAATTGTTATGAACCAAGTTTGTAACCATGGTATGGAAGACCGACACTTCTGACACAGGTTTTTTGCTTAAAAGAAGATCTCTGCCCTATTTCATTTTGTATTTCTGTTTTTGTTAAAGAATAAAGCATTATTATTATTATACATCCTTCGCCAAACCGAGCCGGCAACCCTGGTGGAGATGCAAACTGGATCGTAAGCGAAAGAAGCTCAGGAAAGCCTTCAACAGAGCGATGAATACATTTGCATATAAGGACTGGGACTGCTTTAAAGAGCTAAAGTTCGAGTACAAAAAATGCATCCGATACCGACGGACTGCAGGGTTGCGTAAATTCTGCAGTGGCATAGAAGCCTGCGAGCGAGCAAGCAGACTTAGGAAGGTCATAAACCAACAAGCTACTCATTGGCCAAGCTCACTTCGCAAATCCACACAATGACCCCTATTACAACAAATATTTTAATGTGATTAACAGTTCTTTATTATGTTTATTTCCTTATAATATATTTACAACTCTCGCTGACTCGCACTATTCTCATGCAGCCTTTGTATAAATAACGTAAATTAATTATTTTTTCCTAATCAGTTTCAGTCTCTGCCGTTGTCGTAGTCTCCACCTTCAGAACCGTTGCGGTGGGCAATATCGGTGTGAAGGTAGGTGGCAACACCTGTGGTGGTTTCCCTTTACCGATTTGATCATTTCGGATAAGAATATAGCCAGGCAATGCGAACTGGGTAGACAGACGAGAAGGTTTAAGAAAACGGTACTTACTATTAATGGATGCTAGAAGATCAGAGTAGTGACTAGGAACACTTTGTACATTTATGTGCGCTATTTTAAGATAATCAGAGTTAGGGGTGAAGAGAGAGCATAATTGATCATGCAGTGTCAATGTTTCAGAGGATTCACTATCCACGCTCATAAAACTGTCTGAAGACGAGCAGAAAAAAAAAAACTTTCATTAAAATTAGTTAAATCATTCATATTTCTGCAATGTATGTACTAATATATAATAAATATAAAATTGTAACTAAAATACTAAAAATATGTACTAAAAAATACACAAACATAAAATAATAAAAGAAAAAATACGGCTTAATTCAGCTAAACCCAACACTCACTGGTGTAGTGGAAGAAATGTTTAGTTTTGTAAGTAAACTATTATAGAAAATAAATTAGATCAAACAAGACTACAAGTACAAAAGAAAGGGGTTACAAATATGCCAATAAAGTAAAAAATACTATACTAAAGAATAATACAACAAAACTACGAGTAAAAAAATTTTAATACACTACTAAGACAAGAGTAAATACCATAGACCAACAGTATATCCATAGACATACTTATCGACTTCCTATTATCTATGGCATATTGACAAGATATCTGTTTAGAAATGAAGTAACAGCTCTTTGACAAGATAACAAACAAAACTTAAACAATGGTACATATTGTAAAAATTGATTAAAAATAGTAATATTACGTAATTAGCTTTCTACAACTCTAATACAGTAAGAATACAGCACGGGAATCATTTTTTAACAGACAAGTATTAAAATCGCCCATTAATATTATATGGTTGTATATAGGACAGAGATCAGCAAAAACTTTATCTAGATCATCAAAGTAGTCATTATTAATTATCTTCACGCACAATCCCTGACGGGGTAGCCGGAGAGAACAGATCGCCAAGTGTCACGATCCCTACATACTTCTTTCGCTTCTTTCAGATTCATCGTCTTCTTCATACATGCACGTCTAGGTATCCGAGTACTCTTGACCCTCCCCTCTCTGAGCAATTTGCTCACACGGTTTTCGATAGTTAGTTTTGGTCTACCTCGACACCTTTTAATATTAACTTTCGCGCTATATATTTTCTTCATCATTCGGTCTTCACTCATTCGCTCGACGTGCCCAAACCATCGAAGCACGCCCTTATCCATTTTGTGACAAGGTCATCTTTAAAACCTGACATATTGCGAATCTCTTCGTTTCGCTTTCGGTCGGCCTTGGTAAGGCCGCACATTTTACGAAGAGATCGCATCTCCACTGCATTCAACCTGCTTTATGCTTCTTCTGGCATACAGGTTTCGCTGCCATATACCAAAGTCGGTACCAACACTGCGTTATGTATTGCAAGGCGTGCACTTTTCACTACGCCTTGCCTTTTGACTAACGCAGTCAGGGCACCATTGACTTTGTTCCCGGCAGCGACACGCCTGTCCACATCTCAATCACATCTTCTATCCCGGCTAAACGCACTCCCCAAGTATACAATTTCATTCACCTGTTCTAGACATTCCTGATTTACCAAAATTTCGCTCTTCGTTCTTTCTTCGTCCCTTTCAAATACCAGAACCTTAGTTTTATTAGCATTCAAACGGAGACCATTAATTTTACATTCTTCTTTCATACACGTGACTAATGCCTGCAGTTCTGCCTCTGATGATGCAATAAGCACTGCATTATCAGCATATAGCAGACAATTCACTTTTATGTCACCCAATTTCACACCCAAACAGCTATCTTTCAGCTTCTGTAAACAGCTGTCGAGATACAGTATGAACAGCCAGGAAGACTTGACACAACCCTGTTTTACGCCCGTTTGGACGCTAAACATGGGTGACTGGTCATGCCACACAGGCTTTACATTTACAGTAAAGTGACTGCACAGCCCTTAGCAATCGACTATCCACACCATACCCTGGCAACAGTTCCCACATTTTCTTCCTTACAACCTTATCAAATGCTTTCTCAAGATCCACAACAGCACAGAAAATCCTCTAGTTAGCAGCGAGAAGCTTCTCCGTGATCATGCGGAGAGAAAACATTTGATCCGTGCATCCTCTATCAGGTCTAAATCCGCATTGTGCCTCCCATAGAATTATCAGTTTGAGCATCCAATGAAATATAGGATGCCAAATTTCTAACCAAACTTGGCCCCAAAGTGAAATATTGGAAGAAATGTTTACAGACAGCCATATCATAATGTTTAGGAGGATTGGTTAAGATATAAAAATGCGTTGCCTTTAGATAGCAGTCATTTGGTAAGTTTTGATATAAAATATAATTAAGAATAACATTGCGTATATTTGAGCTGTTCGATAACTGTGTAGAACATTTCACTCCATTTCTTCTCGTGGTGTCCTAAGTGGAATGAATGGGAAAACACAGTAACACGATGGTGCGGGGATGAACGTGTGTTCGAATTTTACTTTATAATTATAAACTTAATAATAGTTTCTTGGAGTTAAAAACAAATAAACTCGATAAAATCGGTAAACAAGTTTTTTTATTATTATTATTAATTCTTCTTCTGCGCTGGATATACTGTTAGATAATTTTTTTCCTCATCTTAGAATACATTTAGCAGCCTAGTTTGTTAGCACTTATATTTTCTTACTGTATTAGAGTTGTAGAAAGCTAATTACGTAATATTACTATTTTAATCAATTTTTTACAATATGTACCATTGTTTAAGTTTTGTTTGTTATCTTGTCAAAGAGCTGTTACTTCATTCTAAACAGATATCTTGTCAATATGCCATAGATAATAGGAAGTCGATAAGTATGTCTATGGATATACTGTTGGTCTATGGTATTTACTCTTGTCTTAGTAGTGTATTAAAATTTTTTACTCGTAGTTTTGTTGTATTATTCTTTAGTATAGTATTTTTTACTTTATTGGCATATTTGTAACCCCTTTCTTTTTGTACTTGTAGTCTTGTTTGATCTAATTTATTTTCTATAATAGTTTACTTACAAAAACTAAACATTTCTTCCACTACACCAGTGAGTGTTGGCTTTAGCTGAATTAAGCCGTATTTTTTCTTTTATTATTTTATGTTTGTGTATTTTTAGTACATATTTTAGTATTTTTTACTTTATTGGCATATTTGTAACCCCTTTCTTTTTGTACTTGTAGTCTTGTTTGATCTAATTTATTTTCTATAATAGTTTACTTA
This sequence comes from Sericinus montela, assembly GCA_029286605.1. Classification (NCBI taxonomy): domain Eukaryota; kingdom Metazoa; phylum Arthropoda; class Insecta; order Lepidoptera; family Papilionidae; genus Sericinus; species Sericinus montela. The sequence continues at coordinate 45,995 of JAGSMR010000205.1, forward strand.
CAAAAACTAAACATTTCTTCCACTACACCAGTGAGTGTTGGCTTTAGCTGAATTAAGCCGTATTTTTTCTTTTATTATTTTATGTTTGTGTATTTTTTTGTATACTGTCTCGGGTCTGAGTTAATGTGATACCTTCGTTGCTTCTGATTCCATAAAACAAGTGCTTTAATGACTAGCTTTGGATTTTTAATTTATTGCTAAAGATAATATAACTGTTTCACTATATGTTGTAATTTCTTTCAGCTACCTTTAGAACAAACAAGGCCCCAGAGGAACGCCTGTCCCACCGGCGCCAGTGCTCAGCGAGCTCTGCCGCAGTGCGACTGCATAGTACAGTCACAGGGAGCGCATTCACAAGAGTCCCCACACTAGCGGCGACAGCGCAGCGACGCAGCGCGAGACAACACTCCGGAACGTCCGCAGCGCTCCGTGAGAGGGCGCTCGGAGCACAACAGTGCGTGCTGCAATAAGTCTGCTGTTGCCACTCACACTTTACCACGATCGAGAGGTAGCAGCAGTACGTATATTTCAATTGATATATGTAAATTAAAGTTAAATAGTGTATGGACCAATTTGACTTTTAATAGCGTATGGACCAATTTGACTAAGTTCCTTCAAAGTATTCATAGTATAATTCGTAGAAATAAAAAGAGAGTTTTTTTTATTATTATTATTAATTCTTCTTCTGCGCTGGATATACTGTTAGATAATTTTTTTTTTCCTCATCTTAGAATACATTTAGCAGCCTAGTTTGTTAGCACTTATATTTTCTTACTGTATTAGAGTTGTAGAAAGCTAATTACGTAATATTACTATTTTTAATCAATTTTTACAATATGTACCATTGTTTAAGTTTTGTTTGTTATCTTGTCAAAGAGCTGTTACTTCATTTCTAAACAGATATCTTGTCAATATGCCATAGATAATAGGAAGTCGATAAGTATGTCTATGGATATACTGTTGGTCTATGGTATTTACTCTTGTCTTAGTAGTGTATTAAAATTTTTTTTACTCGTAGTTTTGTTGTATTATTCTTTAGTATAGTATTTTTTTACTTTATTGGCATATTTGTAACCCCTTTCTTTTGTACTTGTAGTCTTGTTTGATCTAATTTATTTTTCTATAATAGTTTACTTACAAAAACTAAACATTTCTTCCACTACACCAGTGAGTGTTGGGTTTAGCTGAATTAAGCCGTATTTTTTCTTTTATTATTTTATGTTTGTGTATTTTTTAGTACATATTTTTAGTATTTTAGTTACAATTTTATATTTATTATATATTAGTACATACATTGCAGAAATATGAATGATTTAACTAATTTTAATGAAAGTTTTTTTTTCTGCTCGTCTTCAGACAGTTTTATGAGCGTGGATAGTGAATCCTCTGAAACATTGACACTGCATGATCAATTATGCTCTCTCTTCACTAACTCTGATTATCTTAAAATAGCGCACATAAATGTACAAAGTGTTCCTAGTCACTACTCTGATCTTCTAGCATCCATTAATAGTAAGTACCGTTTTCTTAAACCTTCTCGTCTGTCTACCCAGTTCGCATTGCCTGGCTATATTCTTATCCGAAATGATCAAATCGGTAAAGGGAAACCACCACAGGTGTTGCCACCTACCTTCACACCGATATTGCCCACCGCAACGGTTCTGAAGGTGGAGACTACGACAACGGCAGAGACTGAAACTGATTAGGAAAAAATAATTAATTTACGTTATTTATACAAAGGCTGCATGAGAATAGTGCGAGAGTCAGCGAGAGTTGTAAATATATTATAAGGAAATAAACATAATAAAGAACTGTTAATCACATTAAAATATTTGTTGTAATAGGGGGTCATTGTAGAAGCGTGCTCGTCGCGACCCCTGCCAGCCCTTTTAAGGGCTGCAATTCTACACAGCTGCGCACCCATGCCAACGAGGGCGTCCCCCCAAGGCGACGCACACCAGTTCGTCACCGTTGGTGTGGAATGCAGCGAGCAAAGCGGCGATGGGGACCGCCACCCGTCACGCACAGCCCGACACGGCGGAAGGTGGAGGACGGAGTGCAGAGTTGGCACGTGGAATGTTAGAGGAGGCATGAGAGATAAGACGAATGAGTTGATCGAAATAATGAAAGAAAGAGAATTAGATGTCGTGTGTTTGTCGGAGATCAAGCGGAAGGGCAACGGTACTGAAAAGCTCCCTGGCGGGGCATTAGCTCTATGGTCCCGAGTCCAGGCGAGCGAGAGCGCCTGCTAGGGAGTGTTGGTGCTGCTGTCGTCTCGGTTGGTCGATGTTATGACAGACATACTTATCGACTTCCTATTATCTATGGCATATTGATAAGATATCTGTTTAGAAATGAAGTAACAGCTCTTTGACAAGATAACAAACAAAACTTAAACAATGGTACATATTGTAAAAATTGATTAAAAATAGTAATATTACGTAATTAGCTTTCTACAACTCTAATACAGTAAGAAAATATAAGTGCTAACAAACTAGGCTGCTAAATGTATTCTAAGATGAGGAAAAAAAAAATTATCTAACAGTATATCCAGCGCAGAAGAAGAATTAATAATAATAATAAAAAAAACTCTCTTTTTATTTCTACGAATTATGCTATGAATACTTTGAAGGAACTTAGTCAAATTGGTCCATACGCTATTAAAAGTCAAATTGGTCCATACACTATTTAACTTTAATTTACATATATCAATTGAAATATACTTATTGCTGCTACCTCTCGACCGGGGTAAAGTGTGAGTGGCAACAGCAGACTTATTGCAGCACGCACTGTTGTTCCCCGAGTGCCCTCTCACGGAGCGCTGCGGACGTTCCGGAGTGTTGTCGCGCACTGTGTCGCTGCGCAGTCGCCGCTCGTGTGGGGACTCTTGTGAATGCGCTCCCTGTAACTGGCACTGTGCAGTCGCACTGCGGCAGAGCTCGCTGAGCACTGGCGGCGGTGGGGACAGGCGTTCCTCTGGGGCCTTGTTTGTTCTAAAGGTAGCTGAAAGAAATTACAGCCTATAGTAAAACAGATATATTATCTTTAGCAATAAATTAAAAATCAATACACATGTATTGCTCTGATCCCAAAGCTATTAATTAAAGCATTTGTTTTATGAAAACAAAAGCAACGAAGGTATCACATTAACTCAGACCAGAGACAGTATACAAAAAAGTTACCCGCCCGGCATCAAACCCAGGGAGCTGATTGTTGGCGACACCTTGAAAATTGGTGTGTTGTCACTCCTTGAAGTCTTAAACATCTTGAACTCTTTTACGGTGATCGTCAAAAATAAAAAACTTGTTTACCGATTTTATCGAGTTTATTTGTTTTTAACTCCAAGAAACTATTATTAAGTTTATAATTATAAAGTAAAATTCGAACACACGTTCATCCCCGCACCATCGTGTTACTTCGTGTTTTCCCATTCATTCCACTTAGGACACCACGAGAAGAAATGGAGTGAAATGTTCTTACACAGTTATCGAACAGCTCAAATATACGCAATGTTATTCTTAATTATATTTTATATCAAAACTTACCAAATGACTGCTATCTAAAGGCAACGCATTTTTATATCTTAACCAATCCTCCTAAACATTATGATATGGCTGTCTGTAAACATTTCTTCCAATATTTCGCTTTGGGGCCAAGTTTGGCTAGAAATTTGGCATCCTATATTTCATTGGATGCTCAAACTGATAATAACTACACATTGTGTGGTTGTAATGTGCGTTGAAACGGGTAGGCAATTCGAATTCATCTAAATTAGTTGTAGATATCAAAGGCCTGACTGAACTGTAGTCAGTGGTAGACGATTTGTTCGAGCAGCTGTCGCTTAGTTTTGTGCTTAAAGGTATTATGTCTGGATTTATCTGAAAAGTTTAATCGTTTTCACCATTCATCATCCCATCGTTACCTCTAGAGCAGCTTTGCCCCTTTATGCACTGGAGAATTACTTTGTTGGATCTACATACCTCATTTATCTTGTGGTAGCATTCGTTAATTAGCCCAGAGGTTATAACTTTACTGTTTAGGGCTTGTAAAACCGCCATACTGTCTGTAAAGTGTTATTAAAATTTTTACTGAGATGTGCTCTCCCCAATGTAAAAGAGTAGAGAAGAACCACCTGGGCCTGCCGCTTTATATGGTTGAAAGCTGCGTATAGCATGTATATTGCGTATGCACTGTGGTCTGCTAGCGGTCAGGGTTTAAAAAACTTGTTTACCGATTTTATCGAGTTTATTTGTTTTTAACTCCAAGAAACTATTATTAAGTTTATAATTATAAAGTAAAATTCGAACACACGGTCATCCCCGCACCATCTGTGTGTTACTTCGTGTTTTCCCATTCATTCCACTTAGGACACCACGAGAAGAAATGGAGTGAAATGTTCTTACACAGTTATCGAACAGCTCAAATATACGCAATGTTATTCTTAATTATATTTTATATCAAAACTTACCAAATGACTGCTATCTAAAGGCAATGCATTTTTATATCTTAACCAATCCTCCTAAACATTATGATATGGCTGTCTGTAAACATTTCTTCCAATATTTCACTTTGGGGCCAAGTTTGGTTAGAAATTTGACATCCTATATTTCATTGGATGCTCAAACTGATAATTCTATGGGAGGCACAATGCGGATTTAGACCTGATAGAGGATGCACGGATCAAATGTTTTCTCTCCGCATGATCACGGAGAAGCTTCTCGCTGCTAACTAGAGGATTTTCTGTGCTGTTGTGGATCTTGAAAGCATTTGATAAGGTTATGAGGAAGAAAATGTGGGAACTGTTGCCAGGGTATGGTGTGGATAGTCGATTGCTAAGGGCTGTGCAGTCACTTTACTGTAAATGTAAAGCCTGTGTGGCATGACCAGTCACCCATGTTTAGCGTCCAAACGGGCGTAAAACAGGGTTGTGTCAAGTCTTCCTGGCTGTTCATACTGTATCTCGACAGCTGTTTACAGAAGCTGAAAGATAGCTGTTTGGGTGTGAAATTGGGTGACATAAAAGTGAATTGTCTGCTATATGCTGATAATGCAGTGCTTATTGCATCATCAGAGGCAGAACTGCAGGCATTAGTCACGTGTATGAAAGAAGAATGTAAAATTAATGGTCTCCGTTTGAATGCTAATAAAACTAAGGTTCTGGTATTTGAAAGGGACGAAGAAAGAACGAAGAGCGAAATTTTGGTAAATCAGGAATGTCTAGAACAGGTGAATGAAATTGTATACTTGGGGAGTGCGTTTAGCCGGGATAGAAGATGTGATTGAGATGTGGACAGGCGTGTCGCTGCCGGGAACAAAGTCAATGGTGCCCTGACTGCGTTAGTCAAAAGGCAAGGCGTAGTGAAAAGTGCACGCCTTGCAATACATAACGCAGTGTTGGTACCGACTTTGGTATATGGCAGCGAAACCTGGGTATGTCAGAAGAAGCATAAAAGCAGGTTGAATGCAGTGGAGATGCTATCTCTTCGTAAAATGTGCGGCCTTACCAAGGCCGACCGAAAGTGAAACGAAGAGATTCGCAATATGTCAGGTTTTAAAGATGACCTTGTCACAAAAATGGATAAGGGCGTGCTTCGATGGTTTGGGCACGTTGAGCGAATGAGTGAAGACCGAATGATGAAGAAAATATATAGCGCGAAAGTTAATATTAAAAGGTGTCGAGGTAGACCAAAACTAACTATCGAAAACCGTGTGAGCAAATTGCTCAGAGAGGGGAGGGTCAAGAGTACTCGGATACCTAGACGTGCATGTATGAAGAAGACGATGAATCTGAAAGAAGCGAAAGAAGTATGTAGGGATCGTGACACTTGGCGATCTGTTCTCTCCGGCTACCCCGTCAGGGATTGTGCGTGAAGATAATTAATAATGACTACTTTGATGATCTAGATAAAGTTTTTGCTGATCTCTGTCCTATATACAACCATATAATATTAATGGGCGATTTTAATACTTGTCTGTTAAAAAATGATTCCCGTGCTTCTCGATGAACATCTCTCTTAAATTCTTTCAGCCTACAGCTCTTACCCCTTTCTACCACCTATCATTTTCCTAATTGCATTCCCTCTCTTCTTGATCTGATGATCGTTTCATCGCCCAGTAATGTAATCTCTCATGGCCAAATAACTACTTCCTTTTTTTACCATGGTCTGGTCTATCTTTCTTACCGCAATCGAACCCCAAAACTCAAACTTATATCTTTTTCTTCTTAGTTATAAGGGCATAGACTTGGAGGCATTGCAGCGTGATGCTGTCGCCATAGACTGGACTTCAATACTAATTAGTAATAATGTTGATGAAAAGGTTAGTGGTTTCACGAAGATTGGATTAACTTTGTTAAACAAGCATGCACCGATCTGAAGTGTTAGAGTTAAGCGAAATCCTGCGCCGTGGCTCACTAGTGATATAAAAGTGAATTGTCTGCTATATGCTGATAATGCAGTGCTTATTGCATCATCAGAGGCAGAACTGCAGGCATTAGTCACGTGTATGAAAGAAGAATGTAAAATTAATGGTCTCCGTTTGAATGCTAATAAAACTAAGGTTCTGGTATTTGAAAGGGACGAAGAAAGAACGAAGAGCGAAATTTTGGTAAATCAGGAATGTCTAGAACAGGTGAATGAAATTGTATACTTGGGGAGTGCGTTTAGCCGGGATAGAAGATGTGATTGAGATGTGGACAGGCGTGTCGCTGCCGGGAACAAAGTCAATGGTGCCCTGACTGCGTTAGTCAAAAGGCAAGGCGTAGTGAAAAGTGCACGCCTTGCAATACATAACGCAGTGTTGGTACCGACTTTGGTATATGGCAGCGAAACCTGGGTATGTCAGAAGAAGCATAAAAGCAGGTTGAATGCAGTGGAGATGCTATCTCTTCGTAAAATGTGCGGCCTTACCAAGGCCGACCGAAAGTGAAACGAAGAGATTCGCAATATGTCAGGTTTTAAAGATGACCTTGTCACAAAAATGGATAAGGGCGTGCTTCGATGGTTTGGGCACGTTGAGCGAATGAGTGAAGACCGAATGATGAAGAAAATATATAGCGCGAAAGTTAATATTAAAAGGTGTCGAGGTAGACCAAAACTAACTATCGAAAACCGTGTGAGCAAATTGCTCAGAGAGGGGAGGGTCAAGAGTACTCGGATACCTAGACGTGCATGTATGAAGAAGACGATGAATCTGAAAGAAGCGAAAGAAGTATGTAGGGATCGTGACACTTGGCGATCTGTTCTCTCCGGCTACCCCGTCAGGGATTGTGCGTGAAGATAATTAATAATGACTACTTTGATGATCTAGATAAAGTTTTTGCTGATCTCTGTCCTATATACAACCATATAATATTAATGGGCGATTTTAATACTTGTCTGTTAAAAAATGATTCCCGTGCTTCTCGATGAACATCTCTCTTAAATTCTTTCAGCCTACAGCTCTTACCCCTTTCTACCACCTATCATTTTCCTAATTGCATTCCCTCTCTTCTTGATCTGATGATCGTTTCATCGCCCAGTAATGTAATCTCTCATGGCCAAATAACTACTTCCTTTTTTTACCATGGTCTGGTCTATCTTTCTTACCGCAATCGAACCCCAAAACTCAAACTTATATCTTTTTCTTCTTAGTTATAAGGGCATAGACTTGGAGGCATTGCAGCGTGATGCTGTCGCCATAGACTGGACTTCAATACTAATTAGTAATAATGTTGATGAAAAGGTTAGTGGTTTCACGAAGATTGGATTAACTTTGTTAAACAAGCATGCACCGATCTGAAGTGTTAGAGTTAAGCGAAATCCTGCGCCGTGGCTCACTAGTGATATAAAGGAGTGCATGGCTCTTCGTGATAAAGCTAAAAGAAAGTATAAACGTTTTCCTTCTGATAGAAATTTAGATTATTTTAAAGTATTACGAAATCGCTGCAATCGTGAAAAAGATGCAAAGAGACGCTATTTCCATGATTCTCTCATTAATCGAAGCCCATCTGATGTGTAGAGATTTTTAAAGTCTAATGGTATCGGAAGGCCTCGTACAATTATATGTAGTGATATCGACATAAGCGATCTTAACAAGTATTTTTCCCAATCTTCCTCAGTCTTAGATCCTTATGTCAAGTCCCTAACATTGCGTGCACTTTCCAATCTTCCGAAGCCATTTTCCACGTATTTAAATTTTACCTCTGTTTCAGAGGAATGTGTGAAGAAGTCCATTCTGTCTATTTCTTTAACATCAGTTGGCAGCGAAAATATGTGCTCTAGAATGATAGTTTTAATTATGTTATAAGTAATTCCTGTTCTTACCCATATATTCAACTTCTCTTTATTCACTTTAACCTTTCCTTTGGACTGGAAACAGGCACTTATCATACCGCTTCCTAAAGTTCCCTCTCTAACTGTGATGTCCCATTTTAGGCAGATTTCTATTTCACCTTTTCTTTCTAAAGTTCTAGAGCACATTATTCATACTCAACTACCCACCTTTCTATTTTCTAATTCACTTTTATGTCCTTTCCAATCTGGTTTCCGGCCCAGCTATTCTTGTTACTGTCCTTCTTAAAGTAACTGATAATATTCGCTAACTATACTAGTGTTGCTAGATATCAGTAACGCTTTTTCTTCTGTCGATTTTGATATCTTACTTGGAATACTTCAAACAATAAACATTTCTTCTACCTCTATAAAATGGTTTGATTCATATCTTCGGGGTCGTTCGCAGTGTGTTCGCATTGAGAATTATTTTTCTGACTCTTGCGAACTTAACACCGGCGTGTCTCAGGGTGGCGTTCTCTCTCCATTACTTTTTTCCGTTTTTATTAACTCAATCACTTCAGTTATTACTGCTGATTTCCATCTCTATGCAGACGATTTGCAGTTTTATTTTTCTCTGGCAGAAGCAGATCTAGCCATTGCCTCTGTTAATGAAGATTTTAATCGGATCAATTCCTGGTTCAAATCTTTTGGACTGAGGCTTAATGCTGGTAAATCACAAGCTATAATAATTGGTAATAGACTTTTTTGTGTCTTCTGTGTACATAAAATATTAAATAAATAAATAAATATAAGCTTGCTAGCATCGTTAACCATTTTATCACCAAACATTCCAAGCACCGACTCGTACCCTGGTCGGGCGGCACCAACCCATCCATTCAAATCATCACATACAACAATTCTTTCGTTTCCCGGACTATAGAGCTAAGGCCTCAACAGGGAGCTCTTCAGTACCACTGCCGTGTCGAGCTGTGCGTGACGGGTGGCGGTCCCCATCGCCGCTTTGCTCGCTGCATTCCACACCAACGGGGATGAACTGGTGTGCGTCGCCTTGGGGGGACGCCCTAACCCTGGATGGCATGGGTGCGTAGCTAAATAGAATTGCAACCCTGAAAAGGGCTGGCAGGGGTCGCGACGGGCATGCTTCCACAATGACCCCCAAAAAATCGATTAAATATTTTTTCAATAAAAAATTTCATCCGCCTTTTTAACTAATAGCTATTCTCAAGCTTCTCAATATAGAAAAAAAAGAAAATAAGAAAATAAACAAAAGTCACGAAAAAATAAAGTCACTATAGCCGAGTGGTTGGGTGGTCGGAGTTTCGAGTCAAGGGACCCGAGTTCGAAGTGGCAGGCTCGTACCAATGGGTTTTTCAAAAACTTATGTACGAATTAAATCGTTGGCTTGGACATTAAGACGGCGACGGGCACACCACCTGTCACGTTGTCCCGAAAATATCTTCGGTGGAAGGGGGGTCGAATGGACTCAATAGTCTAGACTCGACCTATGTTTACCCCTGTGTTAGGAATTGCGTGAAGTTATTATTTTTATATAATATAAGTAAGAAGTTATTATATAATATTTTTCTAATTAACTAATTATTATTAACCTTTTCCCGTATAGTTTTTTACAAGTTGTTTCAATTCATTTAAGTATAAGGGTGCATACGCCCTTATACTTTAATTAATTATTAACAGGAAGAAAGAGTAAAAGAAAAGGGTAAAAGGAAAGATAAAACTTCTTACGCTGATTTGATAAACATGCCGAAACTGATAATTATACCACTTTATTTCTGTGAGGTCACGGAGTAATAATATATCACCCCACTCCTTTTGTTGACATATGCATAGTCGTGTCCGACCGAAGCTCCAGCCTCTGCAACCTTCGGCGAAACCTTGGCTTCAGCCAAATGTGCTGAAGTTTTTGCCGTAGCGGAATGTTTCCAGAAATCACCGCATTAAACGAATATTAATGAATGAAAATGAGATTTTTATGGTTTACTTTTCAATTTATGCATTCAATTGTAATAATAGAACCTAGAAGGTTCAGAAATGCCCATTATATTTCGTATGGCAAGTGAAATACGTGCAGCCAGAAACAATTATGCCACAAACTCAAAGCTAGCACTATAGCCCCTTTCCGTCAATCGCCATTATATTATCTTAATTATTACACAGTCTCGATACATAGTCACATAGTCACGATAACCGAGTGGTTGGGTGGTTGGTATTTCGAGTCAAGAGACCTGAGTTCGATCTTCAAGTGGCCGTACCAATGGGTTTTTCTAAAAACTTTATACGAATTAATATCGTTGGCTTGGACATAAAAGGCAGCGACGGGCTCACCACCTGTCACGTTGTCCCGAAAATATCTTCGGTGGTAGGTGGGTCAAAGGGACTTAATTGTCTAGACTAGACCTCTGCCTACCCCTGTATTGGGAATTTCGTGAAGATATTTATTATTTATTTATTTATTACATTTTTCTACTTATTAATTTTAGAAGTCACGATAGCCGAGTTGTTGGGTGGTCGGAATTTCGAGTCGAGAGACCCGAGTTCGATCCCCAGGTGGCAGTACCAATGAGTTTTTCAAAAAACTTATGTACGAATTAAATCGTTGGCTTGGACATTAAGACGGCGACGGGCACACCACCTGTCACGTTGTCCCGAAAATATCTTCGGTGGAAGGGGGGTCGAATGGACTCAATAGTCTAGACTCGACCTATGTTTACCCCTGTGTTAGGAATTGCGTGAAGTTATTATTTTTATATAATATAAGTAAGAAGTTATTATATAATATTTTTCTAATTAACTAATTATTATTAACCTTTTCCCGTATAGTTTTTACAAGTTGTTTCAATTCATTTAAGTATAAGGGTGCATACGCCCTTATACTTTAATTAATTATTAACAGGAAGAAAGAGTAAAGAAAGGGTAAAAGGAAAGATAAAACTTCTTACGCTGATTTGATAAACATGCCGAAACTGATAATTATACCACTTTATTTCTGTGAGGTCACGGGTAATAATATATCACCCCACTCCTTTTGTTGACATATGCATAGTCGTGTCCGACCGAAGCTCCAGCCTCTGCAACCTTCAGCGAAACCTTGGCTTCAGCCAAATGTGCTGAAGTTTTGCCATGTGGAATGTTTCCAGAAATCACCGCATTAAACGAATATTAATGAATGAAAATGAGATTTTTATGGTTAACTTTTCAATTTATGCATTCAATTGTAATAATAGAACCTAGAAGGTTCAGAAATGCCCATTATATTTCGTATGGCAAGTGAAATACGTGCAGCCAGAAACAATTATGCCACAAACTCAAAGCTAGCATAACTATAGCCCCTTTCCGTCAATCGCCATTATATTATCTTAATTATTACACAGTCTCGATACATAGTCACATAGTCACGATAACCGAGTGGTTGGGTGGTTGGTATTTCGAGTCAAGAGACCTGAGTTCGATCTTCAAGTGGCCGTACCAATGGGTTTTTCTAAAAACTTTATACGAATTAATATCGTTGGCTTGGACATAAAAGGCAGCGACGGGCTCACCACCTGTCACGTTGTCCCGAAAATATCTTCGGTGGTAGGTGGGTCAAAGGGACTTAATTGTCTAGACTAGACCTCTGCCTACCCCTGTATTGGGAATTTCGTGAAGATATTTATTATTATTATTATTATTATTATTATTATTATTATTATTATTATTTATTACATTTTCTACTTATTAATTTTAGAAGTCACGATAGCCGAGTTGTTGGGTGGTCAGATTTCGAGTCAAGAGACCTGAGTTCGATCTTCAAGTGGCCGTACCAATGGGTTTTCAAAAACTTATGTACGAATTAAATCGTTGGCTTGGACATAAAGGCGGCGACAGGCTCACCACCTGTCACGTTGTCCCGAAAATATCTTCGGTGGAAGGTGGGTCAAAGGGACTTAATTGTCTAGACTTGACCTCTGTCTACCCTGTATTGGGAATTGCGTGAAGATATATTATTATTATTTATATATATATATATATATATATATATATATATATATATATATATATATATATATATATATATATATATATATATATATATATATATATATATATATATATATATATATATATATATATATATATATATATATATATATATATATATATATATATATATATTTTGTACGAAATAAGAAAACTCAATGATTGAACATGATGCCAACTCAGTGCAATAAATACTTCAATACAAATAAAACTTTATAAATTGTTTCTCTTCTTAGTTACAACTAAAATTTAAGTCTTTTATTCGATTATTTACTTTTCTGTTATTTACTATTATCTTACATTATTTATGTCATCCGCTTGAGTATGTTGCATGTAAATGAAATAAAAATCTCTCTTTGTTTCTTTCTTTCATTATATTCAAGTTATAGCAGACATTTCTAATAACTTAATAAAAATTTATGTTGAATTATGAGTTCTGCATACTTCATAATAATTACATTACTCTTTTAATAATATTATTTTTCTTCTCCATAATGCTGAAACTCTGTGCAATAAAATACTTCAATTATAAATAAAATTTATTAGAATGAAATGAAATTTATTAATTTATACCCCAAAATAATTTCCGCCACAACGGAAAATGATATGAATAGTAAATTTATTGCTTTTTGTGCGTTAGCAGCAGTCGCTTTTTTCTACATTAATATCGCGCCATATTCTATTTGTTTCGACAGAAATAAATTCTTCCCAAGAAAACGCTTGGAAACGTTTTGATTTATATTTTCTCGCTGCACATAAAGTTATGTTAGAGATGTCAGGTTTACTTTGTCTCTACTTACGAGTGTGTTGGTGCATTTTTATTATATACATTTTAAATTTTACTGATGCATATGTTAGTTAACTGACTCAGGCGTTACTTTGCGGAAATACATTGTAAAGTTGTTATTGAAAAAGTTACTTCGCAACATTCCGTAGCACTATGATACACAGTGAGCGTTGCCACGGTACAGCAGATGTCGCAGGTTCGAATGCCGCTCGTGTCAGTTGAGTATTTAAATTTCTCAATAATTTGAAGATTTCAAATTTTGATTTTACAACTGATGCTTGTGGGACAGGGTGGCTCAGAGTTAAGAACATCGCCATGGTAGGGCCGAGGTTGCGTGTACAAATGCCATCCCCGTCAGTTAATTCTTCAATTTATCTCTAAGTTTAATAAATATATTGAGTTTATTACATATTATTTCAGCAGTTTTATTGTAACCTATTTGTAATGTAAATAACTTAATGACTTAAAATGGAAAGAAACGAGAAGTGGGTTTAAGTTTATTTACTGGATAAAAGGTAATACAAGGTTCTTCTTTCTTTAACCTAGCAAAAGTCCAGTTGTACATGAGGCCCTCCAAGACCGCTAATAAGAACTGCCTCGAGCCAACTGCATCCATCAACTCCCCCCAAAGTTGTGCAGGTCCTCACTCCACCTTGTTGGGGGTCGTCCCACACTGTGTTTGTGTGTATGTGGTTACCACTGATGAGAATTTTTTTTATGGGGAAGGGAGGCAAACGAGCAGGTGGCTCACGTGGTGGTCATGGTAAGTGATTACCGCCGTCCATAAACATCCGCAATACCAGAGGCATAGCAGATGCGTTGCCAGCCTTTGAGAAAGGTATTGGCTCTTTTCCTAAAGGTCCCTAAGTCGTGTCGGTCCAGAAAAACCGTTGACGGCAGCACATTCCATAAAGTGCAAGTGCGTGGCAGAAAATTCCGGGAAAAACGCACGGTGGTGGAATGCCAAGCATCAAGGAATTTTTGACTATGCCGTAAGGTTCGATGGTGAAATTCAGGGGCTGGGATTAATCCGAACAATTTCTCAGAGCACTCCCCGTAGTAAATCTTGTAAAAAATTCAAAGCGATGCAACATCTCTTCGTAATGCCAGGGGATCTAGCCTATCAGATAGAACAAGGTCGTCGACGATTCGAGCCGCTCTTCGTTGGATACGGTCAAATGGAAGGAGCTGACACTGGGGTGCCCCCGCCCAGAGATGCGAACAGTACTCCATGTGCGGCCGAACCTGCGCCTTATAAAGTTGCAGGCGGTGGGGTGGGCCGGCATGAAGTACTGTCGTGCTCTACTGAGCACGCCAAGCTTCTTAGAGGCCAATTTGCCTTCCCTTCCAAGTGACCACGAAACGGAACGTCGCTCAATATGTCGACGCCAAGGATTCTGATACTGGCTGAGGCAACTAGGGGAGTGCTCTCAAAATGAGGTTACACGACGAAGGGTATCTTTTTAGCGGTAAACGCGCAAACTTATGTCTTTTTAGGGTTAACTCTTACCTAACCATTATCAGACTTGCATATCTGAGAAATGGTCATAAATATATATTTCTGGATAAGCGGCCTTTCTTCTGCACCAAACTCTGTTATTCAATATTTTTCAGGAAAGTCATTTGCCCAACAGTAGATATTTACAAATAGTCAAGAAAGGCTGAACCATATAGGTTCCTAGGCCTAATTTTGTTTTTGAAATATTTCTATAAATCCAAGGAATTGCAAATGGCAAAGAGCAAGACAGTATAAAGAAACGAGGCTTTGCCGGTGCGAAGTCCGCCGGGTTTTATTTATCTATATACCCATAACTTCACGCACAGTTCTTGTCGGAGTAGCCAGAGAGAGCAGATCACCAAGTGTCACGATCCTTACATACCTATTTCGCTTTTATCAGGTTCATTATATTCTTCTTTCATGGACGTCTAGGTATCCGAGTACTCTTGAACCACTTCGAGCAATATGCTTGCACGGTCTACGTCAGTTAGCCTCTGCCTACCTCGACACATTAAATGATAACTTTCTCGCTATATATGTTCTTGACCATTCGATCTTCAATCATTCGTAAAATGTGCCCAAACCATCAAAACACACCCTTATCAATTTTAGTAATAAGGTCGTCTTTCAAACCGTAGTTTATAAAAATTATATTACATAGACAATGACACTGGACCTCACTTCATCGTATGGGGATAAGATTATATCAACCCTCTTTCTTCCTGTGGATGTCATAAGTGGGAAAAGCCTTGAAAATCCCATCGACTGCAGACAGATGATGGGGTAACTATAAATTACGAGACTGAATGTTCAGCAGACTAGTGACAGGAAGCTTAATTACAATGTGTCTGATACTGCGATTGCTAAACTTATGTACGGTTTATATTGTTGGCTTGGATATAAAGACGGCAACAAGCTCATCCAGGTGATGAGCTTGTCAAGTTGTCACAAAATTTCGAACCAAATTCCACTTCGGTGAAAAAAAGACTAAATTGTCTACCTCGGACTACCTCTGTATTGGGGAAATGCGTAAAGAAAATTTTGTATTACAGCTCTTTAGATTTTATAACATTATCTATAGACTCTTGGGAGACATAAAATCCAAAGTTACCCCAAAATATTGTTTCGTAAGGAATTGGTAAACTTTTTAGAAAATACAAAGTTTTTACGTTCCTGTAACGATGGAGAAATTTAACTTTTTTTTATTATATTTCCACATAAAACTGTTGACATATTGAAACGCCAAGTGGTTCAGAACCTAAGGATCTTTACTGTCTCCCTTTAACTCTTTTCCGAGAGATCCGAATTTCTCTAGAAATTAATTCTTACACGTGTTATAAATATATGCACTAAAGCCGAGTAGAGACCTCTGTCTACCTCTGTATTGGGAATTGCGTGAAGATATTTATTTTTTGTTTATTTATAATAAATATTATAGAACGAAGTAAAAAATGTATACTGTCAGATCCGTATTACCTGGCCCCCACGATACAGGACTTGCCCTGTGTGGGGACCTCATTAATGTGCCGACTATGTTAAAAGGCTTAACTACAGCATGTTTATATTATTTTATGTGTAGTAGTTGCAAATATATTATTTTCATTTGACTCTTGGAGAATCGCTCACGGTAGTTTAGTACTTTAGTGTGTGCGTGTTCGATATTTAAATAGGATATATATTTTGTATTTATTTGCATTTTATTATATATTGTATCATTTATTTGATAGATTATATGTAATAAAAAAAATTAAATAAAAAAAAACAAACTTTTAGTCACGATAGCGGAGTTGTTGGGTGGTCGGAATTTCGAGTCGAGAGACCCGAGTTCGATCCCCAGGTGGCAGTACCAATGAGTTTTTCAAAAAAAAACTTATGTACGAATTACATCGTTGGCTTGGACATAAGGGTGGCGACAGGCTCACCACCACCTGTCACGTTGTCCCGAAAATATCTTCGGTGGAAGGTGGGTCAAAGAGACTTAGTTGTCTAGACTTGACCTCTGTCTACCCCTGTATTGGGAATTGCGTGAAGATATTTATTTTTTGTTTATTTATAATAAATATTATAGAACGAAGTAAAAAATGTATACTGTCAGATCCGTATTACCTGGCCCCCACGATACAGGACTTGCCCTGTGTGGGGACCTCATTAATGTGCCGACTATGTTAAAAGGCTTAACTACAGCATGTTTATATTATTTTATGTGTAGTAGTTGCAAATATATTATTTTCATTTGACTCTTGGAGAATCGCTCACGGTAGTTTAGTACTTTAGTGTGTGCGTGTTCGATATTTAAATAGGATATATATTTTGTATTTATTTGCATTTTATTATATATTGTATCATTTATTTGATAGATTATATTTAATAAAAAAAATTAAATAAAAAAAAACAAACTTTTAGTCACGATAGCGGAGTTGTTGGGTGGTCGGAATTTCGAGTCGAGAGACCCGAGTTCGATCCCCAGGTGGCAGTACCAATGAGTTTTTCAAAAAAAAACTTATGTACGAATTACATCGTTGGCTTGGACATAAGGGTGGCGACAGGCTCACCACCTGTCACGTTGTCCCGAAAATATCTTCGGTGGAAGGTGGGTCAAAGAGACTTAGTTGTCTAGACTTGACCTCTGTCTACCCCTGTATTGGGAATTGCGTGAAGATATTTAATATTTATTTTAAACTTTTAATTTACTTTTACTATAACAGCACACTTAGAGGCGCTATTTCCGAAAAATATCGTTCATAAAGGTTCAATTTTAAAAATTTTGTTCCGACATATCCGCGAAATATCCAGTTAAAGATAAAATATTAAAAAATTACGAGTCCAATATCTTCCTATCAATAAAAGTAATTTAGCGCACTATACATTTACCTTCATATAATTACTGTTTTCTTCTTATTGTTGATAGATGGCGATGGAAAACAACGCTTCGGATGGCGCGATAATCATCTCGAAAAACACCGGACCAAAATTCATTAAATCAGTTATGAGCAGCAGCGTCTAAGGTGCAAAATGTCTGCATGAAAAATACTGCGACTAACAATCCGCTTGACAAGCGTGTCGAGATAACCCTCCCGTACGAGGGAGGCCATTATTATATTTATCTATTTATTTTTTTATTTTACTTCCAAATGAACATCCAAAAGAAATTATTCATTAAAATTTATTTTAGCGCCATCTATTGACGGCAAGACAAGCCTATTCGCTAAATTATCACTTCAGTAATATAACAATGTAATATGTCGTCGAGGTCCAATAATATTACACTAAGGACGTTACTATGAATCGTTTCCCTTCTTTTATGATAATTCATTTCTTTTAAGATATTTGGGATTCTTTTTATTCACATTGTTCAATGAATTACATTTTTACTTCGTCTTTCGGAGAAACCTTAGCTCATATTACACATACTTTTCTACAGTTTCTCTTATTTGGTGTAAACTTAAACTTTTTATTTTATACTGTACTTCAGGAGGGCTTAGACTACTTAAAAATGTTTAAGTATGTATATTTTTGTACATACTTAAACATTTTTTAAGTTTTCCATTTAAACAAATTTAAATTATTATTCTAAAATTTTACCAAGTGGTTAATATTAGCAGAGAAAATCATTTATAAAAAAAGTTATTTAAAAAGATATTTACTACCAACAAATAAATATTTCACAAGGAATAAAACTCACATTGGCAAAAATCACTTACAAAAATGCTCTTCAATGTTCCGCTAGATCGCGCTGGTTGATTTTACATCGCGCTGTGGTTACATTGCTAAGGTTATCATAAGTATTGCATAGATATCATCTGGTTCTTGAGAGTGAAATAGTACTAACCAAGACGATATCGTAGTGATATCAGTTTTTGACATATCTGAACCTTTAATATAGGTATTCAGACATGCTATATTTCTCATGTTGTTACTAACTATAACTTTCCTCTACTAAATTATATAGGTTCAAGGGATTGTCCTTGATTGTTAGTCTTAATGTTCTGATACATACATACGTTCCAGAACTAGTCAATAAAGATGAGACGTACTAGATACAACACGCACAGAGTACTGCAAGTAATAGACAAATTCGTCAAAAACTTCACGTTAGCAATAAAGGATCGGGTTTTAACCGTCAATCTTTTTAAGTGTTATTTATGTATTTGTTTGAATTTCTAAAAAAAAGTTGTTTTTAAACAATTTTATTGTAGAAAAAAATTCGAGAACGTAGTGAACATGATATTTTAAGGGCAGTAACTTAGGAATGTCTGAAGATGACTACTCTTTAGCGAACGAGTTTAAAATACTTGCACAGGAAATTAATTCTTGTTACCTTAGGCATATCGATTATAATCGTATCAACAAAATTATTTTCTTCATTCAAACTTTCGTATTTGCAAATACGATTCCGCTTCTTATGTCTATTATGATATGAACCGATTTCATAGCAAGGCATAGGCAAAGTGCAAATGAAATACTTTCAAGTATTTTTAAGCTTGGTTTCGACCAATTATTAAATTTTGCAAGATAGATGATAGAATAGTCACGATAGCCGAGTGGTTGGGCGATTGACATTATATTATAAGAAAAAAGATTGACCGAAAAATAGGATACCTACGGAATTTCTTTCGCCTGTTTCTTCTCCGTTAGAGGAACCTCATTACGAAACGGTGGTAGATTAAAAATTACTATCGATAAACGCATGTATATTCTTATATCGATGAATAAATAATTTGATTTGATTTGATCAGAATTCGAGTCAAGAGACCCGAGTTCGATCCCCAAGGCTTTATATGTCGTAGGTTTAGACATAACGATGACAACGGGCTCACCACATGTCACGTTGTCCCAAAAAAATGTCTTCGGTAGTATATGGGTGGAAAGGATTTAATTGTCTAGACCTCTGTCTACCTGCATTGGGAACGGCGTGAAGATATTTATTATTTATTTAAGATATTTTATCCCTAATGACTATTATAAGAACGACAGATGTAAAACTTCGAATCAGTTGGTGGTAAATACCAAATCACCAATTCGTCTCTTATCATCCTATGTACCGCGCAGCGGTCTATCATGGACCCGTATATTATTGTATGATTCTATCCTCTAAGAAGTGCAGTGGCTTCTCCGATCAGGTCAGCCTCATTATATTTTAATTGTCACGATAGCAGTGGTTGGGTGATTTTTTTTTATAGAAAAGGGAGGCATACGAGCAGTCGGCTCACGTGATGGTAAGTGATTACCGCCGCCCATAAATACCCGCAATACCAGAGACATAGCAGATGCGTTGCCTCCCTACGAGTGTCCCCCGAATTGGGGGTGTGTGGGCCACCGTTTACCTGCACTCACCAGACGAAACGCAGAAGTTTGTTACACTTCTACGTTACGCCGGTATTCTGTGAGGTCGTGGTATTCCTCGGTCGAGCCATGCATGCAACAACAAAAGCTGGTGCGTGGCTCTACCACTGTTAAAGAGAATTGAATTTCGAGTCAGGAGACCCGAGATCGACCCCAGGTGGTAGGCTCGTTCAAATGATTTTTTTCGAAAAAACTTTTGTACGATTTATATCGTTTACTTGGACATAAACACGACGAGGAGCTCACCACCTGTCTCAAAAATGTCTTCGGTTAAAAGTAGGTCGAAAGGACTTAATTGTCTAGTCCTGAGTGCCAGTATTGTAAAGACTCTATTACTATATTTAATAGTATCGTTATATGGTGATGAATGACTCCTAGACACAAACAACTTATTTTGAATTCCGTCCAACTCGGTAATCGTGACTGTCCTTTTTACGAAGTCGGTAATACAATACTTAAAACTACTACAGTAATGAAGTAATGAAATTGCCGTCCATCTGGAAACAAACTCAATTTTTGTACTGTGAATAAGCGTGTATTTGTTCTGTTACATTTTGCCAAATTAATTTCGTTTTAGTACTAAGTTGACCAGATGAGCCGGGAGCCCGGACGGATAGTCCAGGTAGATCCCGGAAAGTAATAATATTTATTTACATTTTTTATTTCATTTTATTCCATAATTTTTTTATTTCATTTATTCTCCAACAAATTGACATAACAAAACATGAGAAAACTTATTTATTGAAAAAAAAAATAACATAAATCTATACAGTTACCCTCATAACTAATATAACGTAAGAATGCAGTTACTGCAATTGTTTGCTGCGCCTCTTTAGCACCTCTTTTCTTTATAGAAAAGGGAGGCAATAGAGCAGGTGGCTCACGTGATGGTAAGTGATTACCGCCGTCCATTAACACCGGCTATACCAGAGGCATAGCAGATGCCTTGCCGGCCTTAGAGTACCTCCCAAAATTGGGGGAGGGGGGTCTGTGGGCCTCCGCTTACCTGCACTCACCAGACAAAACGCAGAAGTTTGTTAGACTTCTACTTCAGGCCGGTATTCTGTGAGGTCGTGGTACTTCCCCGGTCGAGCCGGCCCATTCATGCAACAACAAAAGATCAGCTTTTGTGTGCGTGGCTCTACCACTGTTAAAAGCGACTCACGTAAGGCTCGCACAGTCCGCGTCCGCACACTTAAATACTATGTATCTTAAATGAATAAATAAATATCTTCACGCAATTCCCAATACAGGGGTAGTCAGAGGTCTATTCGGGACAACGTGACAGGTGGTGAGCCCGTCGCCGTTTATGTCCAAGCCAATGATGTAATGCGTACATATATTTTTGACGGCCACGAGCCTGCCACCAAGGGATCGAACTCGGGTCTCTTGACTCGAAATTCCGACCACCCGACCACTCGGCTGTTGTGACTTTCAATCTCGTCACTTAATATCCTAGTTGTAAATTTTCGAACTATATATTTCGAACTATTCACTCCATGATATAACGTATTCAGCCTTCGGAAATAAGAGACGAACTAGCGCACAGAAGTGCGCATATTTCGCGGTTTACAAGCGAGCGACTGGCGGAAGAAAGTCGCGCGAACTTAAAATACACTCGCACAGAAAATTTGACGCACCCTAATAAAAATACTAATGTAAATAAAAATTTTCACGTCCTTCCCACTAACGTGTTAGACAGTGGTTTATGAAGTGGTATATGAAGACCTTTCGACGCACTTTCCACCGAAGACATTTTAGGGACAACGTAACAAGTGGTGAGCCCGTCGCCGCCTTTATGTTCAAGTATGTATTAAAAAAATATTTATTTAAAAAAATACTAAAAAAAACCATTGGTACGAGCGTGGACATCGAACTCGGGTATATCGATTAGAATTTTGACCACCCACTCGCCATCATTACTTTTTTTCTATATATAATGTTAATACCAGTAACAATGGGTTTTTAACAATAACAATGGCTCGTACCAATGGGTTTTTCAAAAACTAATGTACGAATTATTCTTGTTGGCTTGGACATAAAGACGGCGACGGGCTCGGCACCTGTCACGTTGTCCCGAAAATATCTTCGGTGGAAGGTGGGTCAAAGGGACTTAATTGTCTTGACTAGACCTCTAACTACCCCTGTATTGGGAATTGCGTGAAGATATATCTATATATAATGACCTCCCAGAAGCCAACTATTTCTTTTTCTTACTTCTCTCTTTTTAATAAATACATACATACATAGATAGGGACAACATAGCTTACATTGCCCTGATCTCACAGTAAGTGCTAAAGCATTCGTGTTATGGAATTGGAAAAAACGATGTGAAAAAAGTGGTTTTATACATTGATCCATCCGGAAATCGAACCCGGGACCTCAGAGCTGGATACAATAAAAACCGATGTGTACGCCGCCCTTCCACGGAGCTCGTCACCACGTACCTCTGACCATGCAATTGAATTGTCTATAAAATTTGGATCAGACCGAACCAAATAGAACCAAAAACTGATAAAATCTTAAGGCTCGATTTCGCTACATGGTCATAATAATAATAAATTACTTCATTGTCTTCTTCTTCTCTCCACGCTATTCCAAATACTGGTGTAGACTGAGGTCCAGATAATTAAGTCCTTTCGACTCTTTCACCGAAGACATTTTTTGTGACAACTTGTCAGGTGGTGAGCCTGTTTCCGTCTTCAACAACAATATAAATCGTACATAAGTTTTGAAAAACTTGGTGATCGAACTCGGGTCTCTTGGCTCGAACGAACAACTAACCGTAAAACGTATCATGACTTGTTGTAACTGGCAATGTTTTAAATAAATGAAATTTAAAGATCGTTACAACTTTACAAGCTTTCAAGGATAGACGGCCCTCCGAACCTTTTCCCTGGTGGCGCCATTAACGAGTCAAACGTTCAACATAAATCCATTTATACTCGAATACGGCGCTAAAAGGGGAATGCTGAGCACACACGAACACGGAAAATTGTCTCCGTCAAACCGTTTAACGCAGATTTGTAGTTTAGTATACACAATTTTAGTCTATCTATTATTAGATTTAGGAGAAATTTAAAAATATCAACTGGCACGGGCGGAATTCGAACCTGGTAATAGTAGCATACCGCGGCAAAGCTCTTACCATCGAGCCATCGTGAGCTTCACGCATCAGTTGCCAATGGGTTTTTCAAAAACTTATGTACGAATTATATCAATGGCTTGGACATAAAGACGGCGACGGGCTCACCACCTGTCACGTTGTCCTGAAAATATCTTTGTCCTGAAAATGTCTTACCCTGTTTTGGGAATTGCGTGAAGATATTTATTTATTTATTTATTATTCTTTTTATTTATATTATATTTAGGTATAATAATCATATTTGGAAGCTCTTTGGCGTTGTTGGTCAGGAAGTTCCACGATCAGATAGGGACTAAGTAGGCGTGAGTAATCGGGCGAGGAGAATAAAATTACTTATGTTCTTAATCACTTGACTATAATGCAAGATATTACTGAAATACAATCGCTATCAGATTCAGAACACTAAATTACACAAATCAAACTAAGACACTCCTTCGTCAAATCGACAACTTTTATATTCTTTTCTGCTTAGAGTTTACCTTTTCCGTGGGAACTTCGGAATAAGTATATATTATTTTTAGAGGATTTAAAGACTTTATTTCCTTCCTAAGAGGCCAAAATGAAAGCATTTTAAAAATAATTTTAACAAGTTCAAAATTTTACTCGTTATTTTCTTTGCAACGTGGAATTTAATTCGAATGATTTGCACAAGATTACACAATGATTTACAAGTGTGCAACAATGAATTTTAATAACATTAATATATATTTACATAGCTAAATATTGCAAACAACTCTCTCAGTTAACGAATAAAGAATATTTTATTCACGACTTAGTGTACGGTACTTTAGCTTCGTATGTTGTAAAGATTTACTTTTGTTTATTTTAGCGAAGGACGGAAGGAATTTACTCTTATTTATAATGTAATGTCTGACTCAAAGGAATTTTCTTGTTTTATTCAGAAGCTTATCTAAGTAGACACTAGACTAATGCGTTTATTGAGAGTATTTCTAACTTGTAGTTAAAATAAAAAGTATAAATGAAATGAATTACTAAATGATCGTTTGTGGTTATCGCCAATGCAAGCATTCGAATTCATCTGACAAAAGTTTGCCTCTAGCGGCATCGAACTCGCAACTATACAGCAACCGCATATATACAGTATGTCGTCAGCGTTTTTCTCATAGATTAATTTAAAGCAATGAGACATTTCATACTCAATACATGCAAGTCATGCGTTGTTCGATTCATGAGTTATTTAATATGTGATTTATCATCCTCAAAAATAGCCTAAATTGTCGCTTGGATACCTATAAGCTCATTTATCATTTTCCATGTCGATAGAGCACTTTGTGTCATAATACAGTGTTTTATTACGGCCACGCAAATTATCGCTTATAACACAACACATACAGGAATTTCGCTAAAAGGCTTCTGATAAAAAATATAAATCAGAGATAGATTTGTGATAATTACGCGGCGAGTAACGCCATAAGATTAATATCCTTTTTCCGTGGGAACTTCGGAATAAGTATATATTATTTTTAGAGGATTTAAAGACTTTATTTCCTTCCTAAGAGGCCAAAATGAAAGCATTTTAAAAATAATTTTAACAAGTTCAAAATGCCAAAATCATAATTTAATTTAATTGAAATGGAATTTTACTCGTTATTTTCTTTGCAACGTGGAATTTAATTCGAATGATTTGCACAAGATTACACAATGATTTACAAGTGTGCAACAATGAATTTTAATAACATTAATATATATTTACATAGCTAAATATTGCAAACAACTCTCTCAGTTAACGAATAAAGAATATTTTATTCACGACTTAGTGTACGGTACTTTAGCTTCGTATGTTGTAAAGATTTACTTTTGTTTATTTTAGCGAAGGACGGAAGGAATTTACTCTTATTTATAATGTAATGTCTGCCTCAAAGGAATTTTCTTGTTTTATTCAGAAGCTTATCTAAGTAGACACTAGACTAATGCGTTTATTGAGAGTATTTCTAACTTGTAGTTAAAATAAAAAGTATAAATGAAATGAATTACTAAATGATCGTTTGTGGTTATCGCCAATGCAAGCATTCGAATTCATCTGACAAAAGTTTGCCTCTAGCGGCATCGAACTCGCAACTATACAGCAACCGCATATATACAGTATGTCGTCAGCGTTTTTCTCATAGATTAATTTAAAGCAATGAGACATTTCATACTCAATACATGCAAGTCATGCGTTATTCGATTCATGAGTTATTTGATATGTGATTTATCATCCTCAAAAGGAGCCTAAATTTTCACCTATAAGTTCATCTATCATTTTCCATATCGATAGAGCACTTTGTGTTATACTCGTAAAACAGCGTTTTATTACGGTCACGCAAATTATCGCTTATAATAAAACTTTAACAGAAATTTCTCTAAAACGCTTCTGATAAAAAATATAGACCAGAGATAGATTTGTGATTATTACGCAGTGAGTAACGCCATAAGAATAATATCCTTTTTCCGTGGGAACTTCGGAATAAGTATATATTATTTTTAGAGGATTTAAAGACTTTATTTCCTTCCTAAGAGGCCAAAATGAAAGCATTTTAAAAATAATTTTAACAAGTTCAAAATGCCAAAATCATAATTTAATTTAATTGAAATGGAATTTTACTCGTTATTTTCTTTGCAACGTGGAATTTAATTCGAATGATTTGCACAAGATTACACAATGATTTACAAGTGTGCAACAATGAATTTTAATAACATTAATATATATTTTTATTGATTCTGGTAAATTATTATAAATTAACTAATGAATACTTTAAATTATTTAATAAATTCTTTATTTACTTCATTTTGTATTATTATTAATTAATATATTTTTATTGATTCTGGTAAATTATTATAAATTAAAATAGATCTGTAGTAAGGTCTAGCTTTGTACATTTCTAGTTTTGGTTCTGACAGTGTTAAATTATTTTTAAAGACTATACCGTGTATTTTTAAAATACTACTATATGTACTTTTTAAACAATGAAAAGAAACATGTCCATAGGGCCATAAATAGCGCTACTGAGTATTAAACGATAGAAACGTGATCGCCGGGAATTAGGTATCAATTTCAATATCTCTGACAGCCACAGACCTTGTATAGTATTGTACATTTCCATTGTATTTGCCGAAATTCATTTTGACATATTGCTGCAATATCTTGTAGTAATTTTTTCTCATTTGCTTTATATTTTATAGTATCTATACTATTTTCATAATATTCGTGATACGTATAAATATGCCACCTCCTTTTTCCCGTGGGCTTCGCAATAGACGACTGAGGAAAACCACGAAAGATATGACGGATGACAAGAAAACCGTCCCGAAAAATATCGTATAAAAATACCTAAACTAAGCAGACCGATGACGGACAGCAGCGGTGCGAGGTATCCGTTACTGCAGCAACCTCATATGGGCAAATGCAGTGCCGGATGACCCCTCACATCGGAAATCAATGGATGTGGGTGGCTGAGGACCGTTTTTAGTCGAAAATTTTCGGGAAGATCTATGTTCAGCAGTACACTCTTGTTAGACTGTAATAACGAAGGAAAAGATGGAGATGGATATTACTGAAAGTTATGATACAAATATTTATAATACAAGTTCGATATCCAGGTGGCCACCACCTGTCATGTTGTATGCCGAAAATATCATCGGTGGAAGGTGGGTCAAAGGGACTTAATTGTTGACCTCTGTCTACCCCTGTATTGGGAATTGCGTCAAGATATTTATATTTTTTTCATTATGCTTCGCAAACTGTATGATGCTTATTTTAAAATTTTGCTACAGTCCTTTTGGCGTTTCCGTAATTTAAACAACGCACATCCTGTCATTCTAAACGCATCGACGTCTGTGACAGTTTGACAAGGCGCCCGAAAAGGCTTGACAATTGTCGATGAATTCGTGTCGCCATATTAGTTCGCAAATCGCGAATAGAAGATTTGTCTTTGCTAATTATTATTCGCCGCGTATACCATAGTGAGGGTACAGAATATATACTCGTGTCTAAGTCAGCATAATCACCTTTAGGAGACAATGGCTAATATAACTGTACCGCCTTTAAAGCCATAAATACTTTATGTCCTACGTCCTGTGGGACATATGTAGCTTAGGTCACTACAAATGTTACGTCCGTTATGTGTACTTTGTAATAACTAGGTCAGTACTGATAGAAATAAATAAATAAATAAATAAATAAATAAATAAATAAATAAATAAATAAATAAATAAATAAATAAATAAATAAATAAATAAGCTCTAACGTCACGATAGCCGAGTGGTTAAGCGGTCGGAATTCGAGTCAAGATACCGGAATTCGATCCCTGGTGGTAGGCGTACCTATGGCTTTTTCAAAACCATTGGTACACAATATATATTTTTATTGATTCTGGTAAATTATTATAAATTAACTAATGAATACTTTAAATTATTTAATAAATTCTTTATTTACTTCATTTTGTATTATTATTAATTAATATATTTTTATTGAATAACAACTTTTTTGTATAAGTAGATTTTTTTTGGTTTTTTTTTAAACTGTTTTTCTATAGTAATTATTTTTATTGATTCTGGTAAATTATTATAAATTAAAATAGATCTGTAGTAAGGTCTAGCTTTGTACATTTCTAATTTTGGTTCTGACAGTGTTAAATTATTTTTAAAGACTATACCGTGTATTTTTAAAATACTACTATATGTACTTTTTTAAACAATGAAAAAAGAAACATGTCCATAGGGCCATAAATAGCGCTACTGAGTATTAAACGATAGAAACGTGATCGCCGGGAATTAGGTATCAATTTCAATATCTCTGACAGCCACAGACCTTGTATAGTATTGTACATTTCCATTGTATTTGCCGAAATTCATTTTGACATATTGCTGCAATATCTTGTAGTAATTTTTTCTCATTTGCTTTATATTTTATAGTATCTATACTATTTTCATAATATTCGTGATACGTATAAATATGCCACCTCCTTTTTCCCGTGGATGTCGTAAGAGGCGGTTAAGAAATAATAGCCTTTGGATATCGTTATAGCGACCGATACATGGCGAGATAACCATCTCCAAATATATTTGACTAAAATTCAGCAGGCCGGTAAAGAGCAGCAGCGTCTAAGATGTGAAGTATCGTGTATTGTCAATCCACTTGTCAAACGTGGGAATTATGGCAAATCCGCCTTACAGAAGAGAACTTAGTCTAAGAATGAATTTTCACGCGTATATCATGAAGCTGCCGAATGTTTATTTCTGAAACGAAGTATAAATCTCTGAAATCATGCCTTGTTTCAACAGGATTTAATATTTTTATAAAACGTGAAATTTATCAGTTTTCATTTTCACAGACGGATTGAAGTATTCTCCAAAACACCTGACAGAGTCTCGGAGGATATGAATTTCGTGCCGTGATTACACATCATATGTGGTTACAAGGTGAGCGGTACTAAGGCTATAATACATACACTCCTGCAGTTCACCAACGCGCATCAGAAGGGGGCTTATATTATTATTGTCATAATGGCCGGCAAAAGTTCATTAGATCTCACAGGCCTCTCGGACACGGGAGGGTTTGCCACAATCAGCACGCTTGGTGAGGTGATTCGCAATGGCATTACTTGGAACCTCCTTTAACGCACCTGCCTGTTACTAGTTTAATTAATTTTTGGTCTTGTATTTTTCAAGACGTGTTCTTTTATTGAGTATAATATGCTATAGCTGTTATTCATTACATTATCTGTTGTCTGCATAAAGGCTCTTTTGTAGCAATAAGCTTTATTGCGTACATTTGTGCAGCTCGAGCGACACGCTTTTTACGTTCAAATTATCAAAAAAGTCACGATAGCCGAGTGGTTAAGCGGTCGGAATTCGAGTCAAGATACCGGAATTCGATCCCTGGTGGTAGGCGTACCTATGGCTTTTTCAAAACCATTGGTACAC
>JAGSMR010000205.1:80000-97500 GCA_029286605.1 Sericinus montela
AGTACATTACATTTAGCTACCTTGAAGTCCTTACTTTAGCTAGGTATCTTGAAACTCAGACGCTCTGTACTGTGCGCTGTACTAGATAAGCAAGTAATGCTCATATTTTTATGCAATATGTCTTCAACGTGAATCGTAAAGAAGACTATTGTATGGCGGTATAAAATTATACCTATTTACTATATTTTGTAGCTGAAAATTCATATGGTGTGAATTTTAAACTGTTGTAATCTGATGTGTATCTCCATTATTGTAAACAATATGCGATTGCAGATATAGTGCAGTGTATGCATACTCGTATCCCATAATCAGAGTCGTAAGACAAGGCACACCCACTGTTGCGTTGTAACAAATAAGTTGGGTTGAAAAGTGGATGTGCGTGGATGAAATCAATATAATAAATAGTATAATATGACACATATGTTGAGGTAACTGTTTAGTTTTTTTATCTTCACGAAATTTTCCGATACTGGGTTAGGCAGAGGTCTAAACAATGAAGTCTTTCAACTCACTTTTCGCTGAAACTAATTAAGGACAGCATGAGAGGTGGAGAGCCCATCGCCATCGTAGTGGCAAAGCTAACTATTTATATACCTATGAACATCCATGATTCGATTACAAACTTCCATATTCACCACAGAAATATTTTCCCTAGCGGAATTCGAACCCACAAATCTCAGCTTCGAAGGCAACGGGTCACTAGCAACTTGGGCAACTACTTCCTTTATTCAAAAATACCTGTGCGAACATATTTTTAGTTGCTCAGGCGGTATTTAAGAAGTTTCTTTTTATTCCTCGTACGCTGCTTTTTAGTTGCTCAGGCGGTATTTAAGAAGTTTCTTTTATTCCTCGTACGCTGCTTTTAGTTGCTCAGGCGGTATTTAAGAAGTTTCTTTTATTCCTCGTACGCTGCTTTTAGTTGCTCAGGCGGTATTTAAGAAGTTTCTTTTATTCCTCGTACGCTGCCATGCCATGTAATTGACAACTGTGATGTACGATATCGATTAAGGACGACTTTATTTTTGTTTCTTTGTTTCGATAACGTAATCTGACTTAAAGGTCCATTGAATTTGATTATCTGACAACTCACTGAAAAAAACGTAATATTGAAAAGTAAAACACTTTTTCTGCGCTGCAGTTGAAATAAAATACGAGCAGTGAAACTAAAACGTTTTGTAAGCCACGTATGTGTTATTCAATGTTGGAAACTTCCATTCTATACTATTACTTATATTATACTATTGTTCTACTAGCTGCAACTTTGCCGGCGTTGACCACTATAAATGGTAGCTTTATTACCAACTCACATAAGTATAAATGACGATGGTAGACAGTAGTTTTAGAAACATTCCTACAAATAATAAAAAGTTACTAAAAAATCTGTTTAATAGGAAGCTGCCGCGATGGCTAGAAGATGAGTGTTTTATTCAATTAAAGAATAGAGGAACGTGACAGACGGTAAGACTATCACCTTCTTAGTGTCTATCCAATCGTACAATATGTAATATATAATAGAGACATGTATTTACATATTCATATATGATGATAAGATGTTTATATGTAAAATCCATGACTATTATAAACCTTCATATTCGTCACTCGAAAAAAATCAAATATTTGTTTCTTGCTCTTAGTGAGATTCGAATCCGCAACCCATAGCTACGACGGCAGAGTCACTACTTATTTGTCTCTTATTGAATACATTGGACATTAATATTCCTCTTCGTCGTATTTAATCAGTAATAAGAGAACAAGGCAATATTTTGCATTCTACATGCTATTCTTATTTATTCTTATCACTATGTGTTTTGTGTGTGGTTGAATTCTCTACCTTGGAGTAATTTGGGCCAGTACCACATATACACATACATATATACATATATACAAAACATCCCGTAAATTCCACTGCATCACCTTGCTTGGCAAGCGGATTGGTGATAGCGGTAAAACAATTCTCTTGCTTTTTGAAATAGCGCTAAATGAATAAAAAATAAATAAATATCTTTCAATACAGGGGTAGACAGAGGTCTAGTCTAGACAATTAAGTCCCTTTGAACCACCTTCCACCGAAGATATTTTCAGGACAACGTGACAGGTGGTGAGCCGTCGCCGCCTTTATGTCAAACCAACGACGAAATTCGTACGTAAGTTTTTGAAAAACCTATCGGTCCGTACTTGCTGCCACCTGGGGATCGAAATCGATCGTCTCTTGACTCGAAATTCCGACCACCCAACCATTCGGCTATCGTGACTTTAATGAAATAGCACTAAATAGTATAAAAAATAAAATAATATTAAAAAAGTAATAAATAAATGGTAGTATTTTTTTTATAGCAAAGGAGGCAAACGGGTAGGTGGCTAACGTGATAGTGATTACCACCGCCCATGAACACCCGCAATACCAGAGGCAGAGCAGATGCGTTGCCTCCCTTAGAGTCCCCCAGAATTGGAGGGAGGGGGGGGGGCATCGGTAACCTGCACTCACCAGACGAAACGCAGAAGTTTGTTAGACTTCTACTTCACGCTGGTATTCTGTGATTTGTTCTTGGTCACTCTTTTTCTTGAACACATAAAATCATAATGACTCTACTTTGAGCAATCATTATTTGTCAATAAAACATAACTGACACCTAGCACTCCACGTTTTTTTTACGACATATTTTTTTTTATAATTATTTTTAATCACTGTTTTTTAAGTCATATAAAAAGCGTTTTTATGTTTAGCTATATAAACTTGTACTTCATCAAATTATTATATGGTTATGTTACATCGTATAGCATCACATTCAAAGATTCCGTTACATGCCAAACAAACATACATACATATATATATATATATATATATATATATATATATATATATATATATATATATATATATATATATATATATATATATATATATATATATATATATATATATATATATATATATATATATATATATATATATATATATATATATATATATATATATATATATATATATATATATATATATATATATATATATATATATATATATATATATATATATATATATATATATATATATATATATATATATATATATATATATATATATATATATATATATATATATATATATATATATATATATATATATATATATATATATATATATATATATATATATATATATATATATATATATATATATATATATATATATATATATATATATATATATATATATATATATATATATATATATATATATATATATATATATATATATATATATATATATATATATATATATATATATATATATATATATATATATATATATATATATATATATATATATATATATATATATATATATATATATATATATATATATATATATATATATATATATATATATATATATATATATATATATATATATATATATATATATATATATATATATATATATATATATATATATATATATATATATATATATATATATATATATATATATATATATATATATATATATATATATATATATATATATATATATATATATATATATATATATATATATATATATATATATATATATATATATATATATATATATATATATATATATATATATATATATATATATATATATATATATATATATATATATATATATATATATATATATATATATATATATATATATATATATATATATATATATATATATATATATATATATATATATATATATATATATATATATATATATATATATATATATATATATATATATATATATATATATATATATATATATATATATATATATATATATATATATATATATATATATATATATATATATATATATATATATATATATATATATATATATATATATATATATATATATATATATATATATATATATATATATATATATATATATATATATATATATATATATATATATATATATATATATATATATATATATGTATCCATGACTATTATAAACCTTCATATTCGTCACTCGAAAAAAATCAAATATTTGTTTCTTGCTCTTAGTGAGATTCGAATCCGCAACCCATAGCTACGACGGCAGAGTCACTACTTATTTGTCTCTTATTGAATACATTGGACATTAATATTCCTCTTCGTCGTATTTAATCAGTAATAAGAGAACAAGGCAATATTTTGCATTCTACATGCTATTCTTATTTATTCTTATCACTATGTGTTTTGTGTGTGGTTGAATTCTCTACCTTGGAGTAATTTGGGCCAGTACCACATATACACATACATATATACATATATACAAAACATCCCGTAAAATTCCACTGCATCACCTTGCTTGGCAAGCGGATTGGTGATAGCGGTAAAACAATTCTCTTGCTTTTTGAAATAGCGCTAAATGAATAAAAAATAAATAAATATCTTTCAATACAGGGGTAGACAAAGGTCTAGTCTAGACAATTAAGTCCCTTTGAACCACCTTCCACCAAAGATATTTTCGGGACAACGTGACAGGAGGTTAGCCCGCCGCCGTCTTTATGTCCAAGACAACGATATTCGTACGTAAGTTTTTGAAAAACCTATCGGTCCGTGCCTGCCACCTGGGGATCGAAATCGATCGTCTCTTGACTCGAAATTCCGACCACCCAACCATTCGGCTATCGTGACTTTAATGAAATAGCACTAAATAGTATAAAAAATAAAATAATATTAAAAAAGTAATAAATAAATGGTAGTATTTTTTTTATAGCAAAGGAGGCAAACGGGTAGGTGGCTAACGTGATAGTGATTACCACCGCCCATGAACACCCGCAATACCAGAGGCAGAGCAGATGCGTTGCCTCGCCAAAGTGCTCCCAAATTGGGAGGGGAGGGGGGGCATCGGTAACCTGCACTCACCAGACGAAACGCAGAAGTTTGTTAGACTTCTACTTCACGCTGGTATTCTGTGATTTGTTCTTGGTCACTCTTTTTCTTGAACACATAAAATCATAATGACTCTACTTTGAGCAATCATTATTTGTCAATAAAACATAACTGACACCTAGCACTCCACGTTTTTTTTACGACATATTTTTTTTTATAATTATTTTTAATCACTGTTTTTTAAGTCATATAAAAAGCGTTTTTATGTTTAGCTATATAAACTTGTACTTCATCAAATTATTATATGGTTATGTTACATCGTATAGCATCACATTCAAAGATTCCGTTACATGCCAAACAAACATACATACATATAATCACGCCTCTTTCCCGTAGGGGTAGGCAGAGACCACTTCTTTCCACTTGCTACGATCCTTACATACTTGTTTCGCTTCGTCCACTTTCATTATTCCCTTCATACATTATCTTCGATTCAGGGTACTCTTGACCTGGCCTTTTTTCAGGACGTCCTTGATTTGGTCTCGAAACGTCCGCCTAGGTCTTCCCCTTCCTACACTTCTATTCACACTCGCCTTATTCAAACATACATACATACCAAATTAAAAAAGCTTACACTTAATAATTATCCCTGACGGTTAAAGCAGTGAGAACAGATCTCCGAGTATTTTTCATGTATGTTTCCATTATAATACTAAGACGCGAAAGTAAATGTTACAGTCTGTTTCCTTTTTATACCTAAACTGCTGAATCTTCTGAACTGTCGAATTCCGCCCGAGTCAGTTGATTTTTTAAAAATGTCTCTTTAATGTAATAAAACAAATTCAGCATGGTTTGCATACTTTAAAAATTGTATAAAATTGTATTTAAAGCTTCTTTTTAATGTTCATGCACGCACCTTTAGCAAAATAGACAACATCAAAACTGGTGAAATTATCTCAACCATATACTCGTGCATAAAGTTAAACGTGAAGCTTAACTTTTAAGCTGTGGTTTAGTTGTTTCCATGTTCGTATGAAACTCTGTGTGTACGAAGTTTGAATTTTGTGATGGCTTCATCAAAATTCAGTACGCATAGCTCTTCAGAGCTCTTGTTACCGTATCAGAACTAACATTACCGTGACTTTTATATAATTTATCATTAAACATGTATCATATCGCCATTGTGGTATTGGATTTACAATAAACCACCCTGTTTTTATGATCCTCAGTGGCAGACAGGACTAGGAAGCACACGTTGTGCCCAAACTTCGTACCCGATCAATCGCCAATTCGCATGCCAAGCATGGCTAATACTCCATTACAGTAGATTAGCCTATCCTGCAGTGGACTAAATAAAAAGAAAGAGTAAAATAAATTAGCTTTATTTGTTGCTTATTTGCCACAAAAAATATATGTATTATAAATTTTCAAAGAAAAACAAAATAAAAAAGGAAAGTTCTAAGTAATATAATAATAGCGTCTTTAGAAAAAAACAAAGTTATATTAATCATAAATTCGCAATTTTTAATAACGCTTTTCAATATACGGTCACAAAAAACGCTGAAATTGGAATTAACAACTACGTGGTGAAAAATAGAATGGTGAAATTATATAATTATTTCGCGTAAGCTTAATACAATTGCATACAGAGTAAAATGGATTGTTAATGAACGTTGCAATTGATGTCGGCTTCATTACCTGAGCACTGACGCTTTGAAACGATATTCGTGATCTCTTTGTTTTTTTTTTACTTTGTTCTTTATTTATTAACTAAATGGATGATTGATGTAGAATTTAGTGGTAGATGTGATAGATTTAGTCATAGATGTAGAATTTTCTGATTAGAGTGTAATTTGTCTTATTTTTTAATAAAAAAAATATCTTCACGCAATTCCCAATACAGGGGTAGACAGAGGTCTAGTCTAGACAATTAAGTCTCTTTGACCCACCTTCCACCGAAGATATTTTCGGGATAAGATGACAGGTGGTGAGCCCGTCGCCGTCTTTATGTCCAAGCCAACGATGTAATTCATACATAAGTTTTTTTGAAAAACCCATTGGTACGAGCCTGCCAATTGGAGTTCGAACTCGGGTCTCTTGACTCGAAATTCCGACCACCCAATCACTCGGCTATCGTGACTTTTATTTTTTATTACATTATTGTAATTTTCTAGGTTTGCTATACTGAATACACTAATCTACTCTATACATTAAAGTACTAGTAAGGAAATATACAAAAATGTTCTATCTTTAAATCACTTATAATTTATCTTCATATAAAACGCATTATAGAATAATTGCAAAACATTTCGATGTCAATTAAACAAAATACCTTATTGTTATTGATGTAGATCTTACGATCTACGCATGTTAAAGTCTAGTGTTTTCTGATGTACCACGTTTCCATTACAGATATTTATTAACATCCAATGTACATAGTACTGTCAAATGATTTATATAAATGTAGACAATAATGTAGTTTAAAAAATAAGTAATTTTTTTTATGAAAATAAGGTATTGTATAGTGATAGATGTTTATAGAATTATTAGTTGTTGTTTTGACTACTGCGATTTATTAGTTACAAAATAAGCCGCATAAAATTCTGCCATAACTTCATTATTCAGTTAGAACTGTTCGACATTACTTCGCTAAAATATTAACAGTTTTATTTGTCATCCGACTAACATCCAGTTCACTTATATGAATATAATTATGTCATCTCATTTATAACCAATCAACTACAGTAATTAACTAATGTATTAAATAATGGCATATTACCAATGTAACTGTAATGTGTAACTGTGACATTAACAAATGTAACGCCCTTATTTAAGCACTTGTGCTGAAAGCGTTAGGAAATATTATTGTAAATTCAAGTAGAATATTAAGGTTAGCCTCGTACTTATTTTTTTTTTTCAATGAAAAATATGATTGATATCGATAGCTTGGATATAAAAATAGCGACAGGCTCACCGCCTGTCACGTTGTCGTATAAAATGTCTTCAGTGTAAGGTGGGACGAAAGGACTTTTTGTCATTGTCTGGAAATCTATTTACTCACTACCGTATCCTAGAATTGGGAATAGCGTGAAAATATTTACTTTCATATATATATTTTTTTCTATATATGTATATATATATATATATATATATATATATATATATATATATATATATATATATATATATATATATATATATATATATATATATATATATATATATATATATATATATATATATATATATATATATATATATATATATATATATATATATATATATATATATATATATATATATATATATATATATATGTATCATCCATGACTATTAAAAACCTTTATATTTATATCATTCAAATATTTCCTTGTGGTCCTTACCGGGATTCGAACGCTTAGAAGGCAGGGTCACTATCAACAAGGCTATCGGGTCGTCCTTTTGAATAAAATAACATTAATAATAAAAAAAAAATATCTTCACGCAATTCCCAATACAGGGGTAGACAGAGGCCAAGTCTAGACAATTAAGTCCCTTTGACCCACCTTCCACCGAAGATATTTTCGGGACAACGTGACAGGTGGTGAGCCCGTCGCCGCCTTTATGTCCAAGCCAACGACGAAATTCGTACGTAAGTTTTTGAAAAACTCATTGGGTTCGGCCACCTGGGGATCGAACTCGGGTCTCTCGACTCGAAATTCCGACCGCCCAACCACTCGGCTATCGTGACTTAGAGGGGTATCGTGATTAAGAGGAACTTAAATATTATTAAGTTCCTCTCTTACGAAAAATGTGTTTTCTACATTGACCCGACCGGAAATCGAGGCCGGGCCTCAGAGCTGGCGAATATTTAAAGCCGGTGTGCATGGTGTGTATGACCGTGTGGTACCGTTGTGAGAGTGTTGCCACTCCCTTTCTTTCCGTGGGTGTCGTAAGGGGCGACTAACGGAAAGAACTTAGAATATGCTAATAGCAACCGATAGATGGCGGCATAACCATCTCTAAAAATGTCAGACCAAAATAATCAAACTGAAGATGGGTACTGCGGTCGCCAATCCGCCTGCCAAGCGTGGCGGTTATTGCAATTCCTCCCCTTGTGCGAGGCCTATGTCCTGCAGTGGACTTAAACTGGCCGTTATGTGTGTATGTTTGTGTATGTGTATGGCATTCGTCCTCGGAAGACGTTAAATTTACTCAAGTTATTCATAACTTATAACGACTACGTTCAATAAAATCTTCAACTCAAAGCAAACCTTTAAGCAAACACCGAGTGGCCGTGTGTTTACGGCAAAGCAATATACCACCCCCTTCTCCGTGTCATAAGTGGCGAAAGAGGGAAAGGCCTTTAAAAATGCAATAGGCTACCGACAGTTAGCGACACATCCATCTCAAAAAGCCCAAAGTAAAATTCAGCATAGCGGTGCCGGCAGGTGGTAAGGTGCAACAGCGTACTATTGTAGACGAGTGCGATCGCGATGTAAACGATCTCCAAAGTAAATTATTCATCTAAATCAATTAAATTATATTTATTTGTAAGAATAACGTTTTGACAACAGACTTTACATATTATATTGAGGTTCACTTATTCTGTCTGACAAGGCGCACAAATAAAAAATGTACATTAAATTCAAAAAGATATTTGAAGCCGATGAACTGTTTAAAATTTTTTGTTTTTAAAATCTCGATTTAAATTTATTGTTATAATTTTCTAATAATTTATATTGAACGACTATTCCAGTAAATTCATTTCAAACAAAAACATGTCAAAATGTCAATTAACTTTGCAATGTATATTATGAATAAAATAAAAATAATAAATAAATTTTTTATATCTCTATTTCTTAACCTTCACGCAAAATCCCTGACGGGGTAGCCAGAGAAAACAGATTGCCAAGTGTCACGACCCTTACGTACTTCATTCAGATTCATCATTTTCTTCATGCACGCACGTCGAGGTATCCGAGTACTCTTGACCCTCCCGTCTTCGAGCAATTTACTCACATGGTCTTCAAAAGTTAGTCTCAGACTACCTCGATCCCTTTTAATATTAACTTTCGCGCTATATATTTTCTTCACCATTCGGTCTTCGCTCATTCGCTCAATGTGCCAAAACCATCGAAGCACGCCTTTATCCATTTTAGTGATAAGGTCATCTTTCAAACCTACCATTTTGCGAATCTCATTGTTTCGCTTCCGTTCGGCCAATGTAACGCCGCACATTTTACGAAGAGGTCTCATCTCCACTGCATTCAACCTGCTTTTATGCTTCTTCTGGCATACCCAGGCTTCGCTGCCATGTAACAAAGTCAGTTCCAGCACTGCGTTATGTATCGCAAGTCGTGCATTTTTCACTACGCCTTGCCTTTGGACTAACGCACCGTTGACCTTTTTTCCGGCAGCGACACGCCTGTCCACAACCATTGGAGCAGCTTCCTGTTAAACAGATTTCGAAGTAAATTATTTATACTAAAAAAATAAATACCTTAACTCGTTTAAAGTAAAAATGATCAAAACATGTTATAGTCCACTCCTTATACACATATTAGTAAAAAAGTTATAAACGGCACATTAAACCGCTTATCTTCTACGGTTACTGCATTGACAGATCTCTGTAGTAAGGAGAATTTATCGTTACCGCCTCGCTCGCGGATTGACAGCCGCACTTCGCACATAGACGCCGCCGACCGCCACCCATCTGCTTAATTTTAGTTTCCTATTTTTATAAACTGATATTTCGATCAATCTAGAAAAATAGGAAACTAAAATTAAGCCGGCAATAATTAATAATTAAGGCATTAGTCACTATAGTCGAGTGTTTGTGTGGTCGGAATGTCAAGTCAAGAGACCCGAGTTCGATCCCCAGGAGGCAGGCTCGTACCAATGGATTTTTTTAAACAATTTATGTAAGAGTAATATCGTTGGCTTGGACACTTTATGTACGACGACGGGCTCACCACCTGTCACGTTGTCCCGAAAATATCTTCGGTGGAAGATGGGTCAAAAGGTCTTGACTAGACCTCTGTCTACCCCTGTATTGGAAATAGCGTGAAGATATTAATTAATTAATTTTATTTATTTATAGTGGTCAACGCCGGCAAAGTCGCAGTAAAGAATGAATAATAGTAAAGAATGTAAGTTCTCCACAAATGCGTTTTGGTTTCACTGCCCGTATTTTGTTTCAACAGCAATGCAGTAAGAAGTGTTTTACTTTTCAATATGTTTTTTTGTCAGTGAGTTGTCTGATATTCCGATTCAATGGACTTTTAAGGTATGTTATCGAAACAAAGAAACAAAAATGAAGTTGTCCCTAATCGATATCGTACATCACAGTTGTCAATTACTGTGAGCGTGCGAGGAATAAAAAGAAACTTCTGGAACATCGCCTGAGCAACTAAAAATATATTCGCACAGGTATTTTTGAACAAAATTTATTATAACCTGTGGCCTTCGAAGCTGAGGTTGTGGGTTCAAATTCCGCTAGGGAACATTTCTGTGGTGAATATGAATGTTTGTATTCGAGTCATAGATGTTCGTAGGTATAAATGAATATTTATGAAAATACAAGTCACGATAGCCGAGTGGTTGGGTGGTCGGTATTTCGAGTCAAGAGACCCGAGTTCGATCCTCAAATGGTAATTGGTACGGACCAATGGGTTTTTCTATAAACCTATGTACAAATTATATCGTTGGCTTGGACATAAAGACGGCGACGGGCTCACCACCTGTCACGTTGTCCCGAAAATATCTTCGGTGGAAGGTGAGTCGAAGGGACTTAAATGTCTAGACTTGACCTCTGTCTACCCCTGTATTGGGAATTGCGTGAAGATATTTATTTATTTATTTTATGAAAATACGTATATATATCAAAATAAAACGATTTTCGGATTTTATCGCGTTTTTAATTAGTTCTTACAAACTATTTTTATTTGCCGCCGTTTCGGATGCTTTACAGCAACCGCGGTCACGGGGGGACTGAGGTCTTGAACATCCCGCTGTCACAGCTACCTTCGGCTATCGTCAACTTTATTTATTGATTTTGGATCCGATTTACGCAGAATGTGTTCACTGTATCTTGAGGTCTTGCAGTGGTATGCTTGGTCCTGGATTTAATTTTATTAATGACTGGATCCCAAGCAGGTGGTAGTACCCAACCATCTTCTCTATTGAAATTAAGATGTTTTTTAATTTCAATAGCCTCATGGATCATCCTGGGTAGGAATTGGTGTTCTTTCGCGAGGATAAGTGGCTTGACAAATCTGATATAACGGTTGGGCCCATCTAGTATGTGATCACAGACTGCAGACTTCCTAGGGCGTCTATGCTTAACATCAGCTATGTGTTCTTTAACGCGAGTTTTTATAGATCTTTTTGTTTGTCCTATGTAAGAGAGACTACATTCATAGTCAAGCTTGTACACTCCTGCATCATCCAGAGGGATATTACACTTAACAGATGGTAAGAACTGACTAATCTTTCTCGGAGGCTTGTAAAATGTCTTAATGGAAGCTCTTTTTAAGATATAGCCAATCTTGTCAGTGAATCCTCTGATGTATGGTAACACAGCAGGCACTCGTTCGACCGTGGCCGGCTTCACTCGGTCACTGTGACGTAGGTGCGGAACCCGAAGCTTGTTGTCGTGCAGAACTTGCTTGACGTGCTGAAGCTCGGCGGCCAAGTGTTTACTGTCACAGATCCCTTGTGCTCTCTGAAACAGAGATTTAACCAAAGTAGATAGCTGTGATGGATGATGGTGAGATTCACCGTTTAAGTAACGATCGGTATGAGTCTTTTTCCTATATACAGTGTGGCTTAAGGTGTTATCAGGATTCCGAATTATTTTCTCCTGACTCCATCGTGAATTGAATTTTGGTGTGGATGGAGTTAAGATGATTCAAAAATGCAGTAAGTTTATCCGAAGGTAATTGTGAAGGTGTCATCTACGTACCGCTTGTAGAACCGTGGTTGTACAGGAGTAGTAAGAAGGGCTTTCTCCTCAAAGTCCTCCATGAATATATCGGCGAAAATAGGAGATACAAGTGAGCCCATCGCTACTCCATCTACTTGCATGTAGAACTCTTCCTTCCACAACAGATAACCAGATGTCAAGCAATGTTTTAGTAAGTCTGCATATTCAGGTGGCATGTTGTTCTCTTTTAGTTTCCTAGATACTATTGAGATGCATTCGTCAACTGGTAGACATAAATAGTGACTGTACATCAAAACTGACCTTGGTTTCATTGTCAGCAAGACATAGATCTTTTATCTCACTAACAAAATGGTATAGTATGGAATCCTTTGTGTGTGCTCTAGTGTGTCCTCTGAGCGGTGACAGTATTTTCGCTACATGTTGAGCCAATCTGTAAGTTGGTGAGTCGATTTGGCTTAGTAGTAGTCGAGTATTTATCAGATTGTTTATTTTACTCAAACGAGTTGAGTGTTCTTTCCCAAAGTTTCCAGCGGAAATGTAAAATGTAACATCTTCTCGTCGAGTATATTACTATTATTGAGATATATATAATATTATTGAGATACGTATGCACGTTTATTCAATTAGCTACTGGGAACAGTTTTCCGGCTTCAATTTCATTTCGAAGACGTCCCACAAACTGGCTCTTTAGCTCAAAGAACGTACTGAGAAATGTTGACGTTGTGAAATATTGACGTGGTAAGGATGTTGGCGATTCAGATGTAATTGTAAAATTGTAAAGTTGACGGTAGCCGAAGGTAGCTGTGACAGCTGGATGTTCAAGACCTCAGTCCCCCCGTGACCACGGTAACACATAGCTGATGTTAAACATAGACGCTCTAGGAAGTCTGCAGTCTGTGATCACATACTAGATGGGACCAACCATTATATCAGATTTGATAAGCCACTTATCCTCGCGAAAGAACACCATTTCCTACCAAGGATGATCCGTGAGGCTATTGAAATTAAAAAAAAATCCTAATTTCAATAGAGAAGATGGTTGGGTACTACCACCTGCTTGGGATC
Source organism: Sericinus montela (assembly GCA_029286605.1). NCBI lineage: Eukaryota > Metazoa > Arthropoda > Insecta > Lepidoptera > Papilionidae > Sericinus > Sericinus montela. Next base: position 93,856 of record JAGSMR010000205.1, read on the forward strand.
CAGTCATTAATAAAATTAAATCCAAGACCAAGCATACCACTGCAAGACCTCAAGATACAGTGAGCACTGCGTAAATTGGATCCAAAATTAATAAATAAAGTTGACGGTAGCCGAAGGTAGCTGTGACAGCGGGATGTTCAAGACCTCAGTCCCCCCGTGACCGCGGTTGCTGTAAAGCATCCGAAACGTCGGGAAATAAAAACAGTTTGTAAAAACTAATTAAAAACGCGATAAAATCCGAAAATCGTTTTATTTTAGATGTGTAAATACAAGAAATCATTATGTACATATATCTATGTATATATTATGATACCGTTAGCTATGCCACTACGATGGCGTTGGGCTCGCCATCTCTCATGATGTCTTAAATGAGTTTCGTCGAAAAGTGGGTTGAAAGGACTTCATTGTATAGACCTCTGCCTAACAAAGTGTTGGAAAATTTCGTGATGATAAAAAAATTACATATGATTGATTATATACAATTTATTACATTGATTTCATCCACACGAACTTATGTGGGACAACGCAAAAGTGGGTGAACCTTGTCTTACAATTCTGATTATGGGATACGAGTGTGTGCATAAACTGCACTATATATGCGATGTTCGCATATAGTTTACAATGATAGAGATAAACATCAGTTTTACAACAGATGAAAATTGACACGATATGAATTTTCAGCTTCAAAATATAGCTCACGTCACGATAGCCGAGTGGTTGGGTGGACGGAATCGGACGGATCCCCAGGTGGCAGGCTCGTACCAATGGGTTTTTTTAAAACCTATGTACGAATTACATCGTTGGCTTGGACATAAAGACGGTGACAGGCTCACCACCTGTCACGTTGTCACGAAAATATCTTCGGTTAAAGGTGGGTCGAAGGGACTTAGTTGTCTAGACTAGATCTCTGTCTACCCCTGTATTGGGAATTGCGTGAAGATATTTATTATTTTATTATAGCTACAAAACATAGTAAATATAATTCCATGTCGCCATACAAAAGTGTCTTCTTTAGGATTCACGTTGAAGACACATTGATTAGAAATATGAGCATTACTTGCATATCAAGTACAGGTCCAGTGCTGAACACAGGTCTCTCCCGGAAGAGCGTCTGAGTTTCAAGATATCTAGCTAAAGTAAGGAGTTCAAGGTAGCTAAACGTACATTACGTTGTACTGCGATCGCATCACAAACGCTCGCCCGTCATCGGTCTGCTTAATTTAATATACCGGTTTATTTAATATAATATACAGGTTTTTAATGACAGTTCTTTTAAGATGTATCACATTATCCAAAATAGCCTTCGGTGAAAGTTGGGTCGAAAAGACTTAATTATCTAGACCGCTACCTACCCCAGTATTGGGAATATGTGTGAAGATTTACTTATTTATTTTTCCCAATACTTGATTTCGATTTTTTTTGATTTGAATCTAGAATTTGATGTCCTTTGACTAAGTTTTCATCGAAGTATATGTGGGAAAACGTACAGATTGAGAACCCATCGACATTAAATAATTTTAAGAAAGAAAAAGTCAAATAAATTTATTTAAACGATGTAAATGTACAATGAATTAATTTGAACGTGAAAAGCGTGTCGTCTCGAGCTTTCGCACGAATGTACGCAATAAAGCTTATTGCTACAAAAATAACCTTTTATGTAGACAACAGATAATGTAACGAATAACAGCGAACGCATATTTTACTCAATAAAAGAACACGTCTTGAAAATACTAATACAAGACCAAAATGAATTAAACTTATAACAGGCAGGTGCGTTAAAGAAGGTTCCATGTAATGCCATTGCCAATCACCTCACCAAGTGTGCTGATTGTGGTAAACCCTCCCGTATGTGAGAGGCCGTTATGATAATAATAGTATACGCCCACTTCTGACGCGCGTTGGTGGACTGCAGCAGTGTTTGCATTATAGCCTTAGTACCGCTCTCCCTGTAACCACAGCTGATGTGTAATCACGGTGAAAAAGATGATTTTGTATTGCGATATTCCATTCATATCCTTTGAGACTCTGTTGTATGTAATGTAGCCCACATTGCCGTGGCTGAGGTTTGGCTGGATGCGGAATAGGAGGAAGATCCGCCGCGGGCTTTTAGGTTTGGTGCTATAATGGCGGACTCGGAGGTGAAAAGCATCAACAAATAATAACTACTTTTGATATAATAAGGAAATAGAAAATATACAATTAACTATGCTTATATTTGGGAGAACACTTCAATCCGTCTGGATATAATAGAAAATTCTCTCTGTGTGAAAGGGGATTAATCTTGGCAGCGGATTAGCGGTTGGCGATAACAATGACCGGCAATATAATCGTCTTTATAACAATGAAGACCGTAATTATATGATTGCGATATCCACCCTAATTACAGATTATAGTCCGTGATATTAAATTATTACAGTGTGTACGAGGGTAGACGACAAAGATGTAATTATTATATATAATATAATATAATAATATGTATTTATTTCTCTTTCACAAAGTTACAAAGTCTGCGTTTGTTAGTGTGTAAGATACATTTTATAATCGAAACTTTGTGAGAGACTGGTCTGACAAATTACCAGGCTTTCGCTTATCGGATCAGTTACACAATGTCTGTGTGTGTGTGTGTGTGTGTGTGTGTGTGTGTGTGTGTGTGTGTGTGTGTGTGTGTGTGTGTGTGTGTGTGTGTGAGTGTGTGTGTGTGTGTGTGTGTGTGTGTGTGTGTGTGAGTGAGCGTGTGTGTGTAAGAGTTAAATTAAAATAATTTCTATACAACAGATGTCATGATAAAATTTTTAGTAAATTTTCTGTAGTAATATAATCTAAATTTTGCAACCAAGCGGATACCTCCCTTTTGCATTTGTTTTTATTATATCTATATATAGGTAAAATTTTATTAATTTTGTTATATAAATAATTACCGAGAAAACAAAAGAACTTGTTTGAAATTTTAGTTTTAAATAATTTGGTATGACAAAATGTAATTTTGTTTCTCCTACATGCTACAGAAGGGTCAAAGTTTTTAAGCGAGTGTTCCCTAAGCACAGTTTGAAGTATGAAAAGTTGTCGAACAGTTAATACTTTTCTTTCCTTGTATAATTCCCTTGTGGGATGAAAAAAAGAATAAAAATAGCTTACTTTCAGAATAGCTCTTTGCGCTCGTTCCAGTTTGAGTAGGTGGGTTTTAGCAGCCCCACCCCAAACTGTTATACAGTATACCAGTAAAGATTGACAAAGGGAATTGTAGGTTAGCTTTATAACACTCTCATCAGCCACATGACGAAGATTTTTAAATATAAATATTAGTTTTCTCAAACGGAGTCAATATGTAGGTTGAAATTTAGATTTTTATCTATAATCACTCCAAGATACTTAGTATAATTAACGTTCTCAAGTTTTGGGCAAGTGCATGGTATGTGCGGGGTATGACATTTATGTGCTATTAACGAGTATGCTGTACTTTGCAAATTTGTATAATTTTTTAAGGTAAAAGATATATATTTGGTTTTATCAACATTTAAGGTTAGTGAGCTTTTTGTAAGCCAATTTGTTACAGAGTTTAATCCCAGTTGTGCATAATTATAAGTATCGTGCCACGTGTCGCCGCTGAAAACTAGGACAGTGTCGTCTGCGAATGTGATTATTTTA
>JAGSMR010000205.1:102500-232500 GCA_029286605.1 Sericinus montela
CTATCACGTTGTCCCGAAAATATCTTCCGTGGAAGATGGGTCGAAGGGACTTAATGGACTAGACTCGACCTCTGTCTACCCCTGTATTGGGAATTGCGTGAAGATATTTTTTTTTATCAATAAGCTCTAGGCCACACGAGAGAGAGGCCATGCGAGAAAAGAATTTGAATACATTACACCTAATGTCTAGACGTTGCACAACACTCAATTTATTTTAATGTGTAATGTTTATTTTATAATTCATATAATTAATAGATAAGGACACCATCACTACATCTTAAAGTTAGTAGACTAAGCACTCGAGTTATGGAGTCAGAAACAACGAAGGTATCACAAACACCCAGAAACCGGTCTGTGCGCCAGTCGTCAACGAAGGTTGTTATAGGTATAAAGATTCAACTTTATTCCATTTTTGACGCTGCTGCCCATCACCAATAAGCTAAGTTTTGGTCTGGTATTATTCAAATAAGTCATCCCGACTTCTTTATCACTTTCCCTGAGTCTGAAGAAAGTGAGTGGTGTATTCTTACGCCGTTACCAGACGACATTTTTACAAATATGTAAAATAAATGTTTCGATGAATCTTCCAAAGAAATGTTAAGAAATAACACAATGTTATGTTTCCCTTTTGTATACAAAATATTATTGAGATACATACGCACGATACAGTTTGCCAGTAGCAAATTGTGGCTTCAATTTTTCTCTACGTCCCACAAACTGGCTCTATAGCTCAACGTACGTACTGAAAATTGATATTTAACGAAATCGATACACGTCGTATGAGATAATGCCTACACAGTTTCATTTTCAATTTGAGCTTGTAATTAAGAAATAAAAATACCAGATCTAAATTCAGCAGACTGGTGACGTGAAGCGCTATGGTGTTTAGCATTTGTACAGCGTTTGCCCAACTGCTTGTCAAGCGTGACCTTTGTCGCAGCCCTCCCTTACGAAAGATATGAGTATGTATGTCTGTGTTAAAAAGAAACATTCTGAAGAAATGGCATGGCATGGGGCAGGCAATCAAATGTTTTGAAATCCTTTCGACCCAGTTTTCTCGGAAGCTTATTCGTACAAGCCACGATAGCCGAGTGGTTGGGTGGTCGGAATTTCGAGTCAATAGACCCGAGTTCGATCCCCAGTTGGTAGGCTCGTACCAATGGGTTTTTCAAAAACTTATGTACGAATATCGTTGGCTTGGACATAAAGACGGCGACGGGCTCACCACCTGTCACGTTGTCCCGAAAATACCTTCGGTGGAAGGTGGGTCGAAGGGACTTGATTGTCTAGACTCGACCTCTGTCTACCCCTGTATTGGGAATTGCGTGAAGATATATATATATATATATATATATATATATATATATATATATATATATATATATATATATATATATGTATATATATATATATATATATATATATATATATATATATATTATTCGTACAAACTGAACTATGGTGACGGTACCGTCCATTTTTACCGTCCAAGTTAACAGCACGGTTCAATTACATACGTTCATTTATATTTACATAGATAAATATTGCATGAAACTCTCTCAGTGAAAACATAAACACAGTTTTCTTCACGACATCTCCTAAGTGTAGAGCGTACTTCAGCTTTGTATGTTGTAAAGATATTTACTTTTGTTTATTTTGGAGGGCAAAAGACCAAGGACAATCCCTGTTACTCTCAGTTATAATGTAATGTCTGCAACAAGGAATTTACTTGTTTTGTTCCAAAGCTAACTTGGACTTCAAATAATAAGTATAAATGAAAGGAATTATTAGTAATTCCTTTCATTCATTTAGATAATCGTTTCTTGATAACCTCAGTGCAAACATTCGAATTCATCACACAAATGTATGCATCTAGCGGCGAACGAACGCGCAATTCCTAGCATAGAAGTCGCTAGAAAGTAAGTCGTCGGAGTTTAATTTAAAGCTATGAGACATTTCGTACTCAATACATGCAAGTCATGTGTTATTCGATTCATGAGGTATTTCATATGTGATTGATCATCTAGGCCTAAATCATCTGGGCCTAAATTTTCGCTTGGACATCTATTTATAAGCTCATTTATCATTTCCTAAATCAATAGAGCACTTTGTGTCATGAAAGTGTTTTGTTACGGCCACGCAAATCATTGCTTAAAATACAACTCTCTATGGAATTTCGCTAAAACATTTCTTATAAAAAATGTAGGCCAGAGATGGATTTATGAGTAACGCCATAAGAATAATATTCTCTTTTCTCGTGGGCTTTGTTAGTGACGACTGAGAGGAAAACTATGAATATTATGATAGAAGACAAGAAAAGCGTCTCAAAAAATACCGTATACAAATATCAAAATTAGGCAGACCGATGCCGGGCAGCAGCAATTACGGTGCGAGGTATCTGTTACTGCGGCAACCTCATATAAGCAAACGCAGTGCAGGACAACCTCTCACATCGGAAACCGATAGATGCGGTTGGTTCAGGACCGTTCTTAGATGAAATTTTTGGCGCAGATCTATGTTCAGCAGTACACTCTTGTTAGACTGTAATAAAGAAGGAAAAGATGGAGACGTGAAGATATAAACACATATAAACTAAGCTTATACTGCATTACAGTAGATATCCAGCATATCCTCCAGTGGACTAAATAAAAAGAAAGAGTAAAATAAATTAGCTTTATTTGTTGCTTATTTGCCACAAAAAAAATATGTATTATAAATTTTCAAAGAAAAAAAATAAAAATGGAAATTTCTAAGTAATAAAATAATATAGTCTTTAGAAAAAATAAAAAGTTATAATAATCATAAATTCGTCATTTTTAATAACGCTTTACAATATACGGTCACAAAAAAGCTGAAAATGGAATTAACAACTACGTGGTGAAAAATAGAATGGTGAAATTATATAATTATTTCGCGTAAGCTTAATACAATTGCATACAGAGTAAAATGGATTGTTAGTGAACGTTACAATTGATGTCGGCTTCATTACCTGAGCACTGACGCTTTGAAACGATATTCGTGATCCAATCAGTGATCTCTTTGTTTATTTTTTTTACTTTGTTACCCACTTTTCGCCGAAACTCATTTAGGACATCGTGAGGGGTGGCGAGCCCAACGCCATCGTAGTGGCATAGCTAACGGTACCATAAAACATACATAGAAATATGTATTTTCATAAATATCGACTATTAAAAACTTTATATTTATATTACTCAAAAATTTGCTTGTGGAAGGACCACAGGATTCGAACTCGCAACCCATCGCTTAGAAGGCAGGGTCACTACCAACAAGGCTATCGGGTCGTCCTATTGAATAAAATAACATTAATAATTCATACGTTATAATTTTTAATCAGTAATAAGAGAACAACACAAGATTTTGCGTCCGCATCTCCACTAGCCAGGATGCACCTGTCAATTATCGGAGCCTTATTTACATAAGAAATGCAGCGGCACAGCCGCCAAACAATACAACAAAATATAACGGCGACATTATTTAAAACGTATTTTTAACCGATTGCAAAAGAAAGGAGGAAGTGTTCAATAAGGTTTTATCTTCTTTTTATATCCTTTTCTATCTTTGTCTTCTATATTCTGTTCTTATTTATTCTTATGACTACGTGTTTTGTGTGCGATTGACTTACCTACCTTGGATCCACCTGGGCCAGTACCCCATATATATATACACAACATCCCGTAAAAGTCCACTGCATCACCTCGTTTGGCAAGCGGATTGGTGATCGCGGTAAAATAGTTCTTTTAAATTGCTTTTTGAAATAGCAAAGTAAATGATAGTATGATTTTTTTCCTTGGTCACTCATGTTTTCTTGAACATATAAAATTATAATAAGCCACTTACAGAGATCATCTTTTTTTCATTACTATTTTTAATCACTCTTTTTTATTTAAATTTTAGAAAAAAAGCGTTTTTATTTCTAGTTATATAAATCATCAAATTATTATATTCATCAAATTAGTATATCGTTATGTTACATCGTATAGTATAACATTCACGATAGCCGAGTGGTTGGGTGGTCGGAATTTCGAGTCAAGAGACCCGAGTTCGATCCCCAAGTGGCTGTACCAATGGGTTTTTCTAAAACTTATGTACGAATTATATCGTTGGCTTGGACATAAAAACGGCGACGGGCTCACTACCTGTCACGTTGTCCCGAAAATATATTCGGTGGAAGGTGGGTCGAAGGGAATTAAATGACTAGACTAGACCTCTGTGTACCCCTGTATTAAGAATTGCGTGAAGACATTAATTTTTCATTTATTTTATTTTAATTATGATCATGGAATAGCTTACTAAGAAATAAATAAATATTTTTATCGATATCTTATGTTTCATAAAGAATTAGTAAATTTGTTGTATAAAACTAACAGACAGACTCGTATAGTAAATGATTTTAATGTAGAGATTTGTATTACAAATAAATAAGTAGTATTTTCTTAGTATTCAGAGAAACAAATGAATAAAAGGTCATCAAGTATCTAGTACAATCCATTTTACTCTGTATGCAATTGTATTTAGCTTACGCGAAATAATTATATAATTTCACCATTCTATTTTTCACCACGTAGTTGTTAATTCCAATTTCAGCGTTTTTGTGACCGTATATTGTAAAGCGTTATTACAAATGACGAATTTATGATTAATATAACTTTTTATTTTTTCTAAAGACGCTATTATTTTATTACTTAGAACTTCCCTTTTTTATTTTTTTTTCTTTGAAAATTTATAATACATATATTTTTTGTGGCAAATAAGCAACAAATAAAGCTAATTTATTTTACTCTTTCTTTTTATTTAGTCCACTGCAGGATAGGCTAATCTACTGTAATGGAGTATTAGCCATGCTTGGCATGCGTATTGGCGATTGATCGGGTACGAAGTTACGGCACAACGTGTGCGACGTCTCTCTTCTCCTCAGGCTGACACCTGCGGTATCGGCACTTTGGCCATACATCTCGACTGATTGTAGATCTATTCACCCTCTCCCCGCATGGCGATGCGGTGAGAGTCTGGCGAGACTGCTCAACGTCAAGCTCTCTTCACTTCTGACCTCCAATATTAGCTGGGGAGTGATGCGCGACATATATGTCTCCACATAAGAAGCTCGCTAGTGAGGGATTCAGGAAACACAAACACAGTACATTGCTGCTGAATTTCCAACTGATATTTTTCGAGATGGTTTTAACGTAACCTATCGGTCACCCGCAGTACTTTCAAGGTTTCTTTGTTGATTTAAACGATACGAAGAGGGTGGTTTATTGTAAATCCAATACCACAATGGCGATATGATACATGTATAATGATAAACTATATAAATGTGTAACAAGATCTTATGCGTACTGAATTTTGATGAAGCCATCACAAAATTCAAACTTCGTACACACAGAGTTTCATACGAAGATGGAAACAACTAAACCACAGCTTAAAAGTTAAGCTTCACGTTTAACTTTATGCACGAGTATATGGTTGAGATAATTTCACCAGTTTTGATGTTGTCTATTTTGCTAAAGGTGCGTGCTACATGCACGTACCTTTAGCAAAATAAAAAGAAGCTTTAAATACAATTTTATACGATTTTTAAAGTATGCAAACCATGCTGAATTTGTTTTATTACATTAAAGAGACATTTTTAAAAAATCAACTGATTCGGGCGGGATTCGACAGTTCAGAAGATTCAGCAGTTTAGGTATAAAAAGATAACAGACTGTAACATTTACTATCGCGTCTTAGTATTATAATGAAAACATACATGAAAAATACTCGGAGATCTGTTCTCACTGCTTTAACTGTCAGGGATAATTATTAACTATAAGCTTTTTTAATTTGGTATGTATGTATGTTTGAACTAGGCGGACGTTTCGAGACCAAATCAAGGACGTCCTGAAAAAAGGCCAGGTCAAGAGTACCCTGAATCGAAGATAATGTATGAAGGGAATAATGAAAGTTGACGAAGCGAAACAAGTATGTAAGGATCGTAGCAAGTGGAAAGAAGTGGTCTCTGCCTACCCCTATGGGAAAGAGGCGTGATTATATGTATGTATGTTTGTTTGGCATGTAACGGAATCTTTGAATGTGATGCTATACGATGTAACATAACCATATAATAATTTGATGAAGTACAAGTTTGTATAGCTAAACATAAAAACGCTTTTTATATGACTTAAAAACAGTGATTAAAAATAATTATAAAAAAAAATATGTCGTAAAAAAAACGTGGAGTGCTAGATGTCAGTTATGTTTTATTGACAAATAATGATTGCTAAAAGTAGAGTTATTATGATTTTATATGTTCAAGAAAACAAGAGTGACCAAGAACAAATCACAGAATACCGGCGTGAAGTAAAAGTCTAACAAACTTCTGCGTTTCGTCTGGTTAGTGTAACCGATGCCCCCCCCCTCCTATTCTGGGGGGGGGGAGCACTCTAAGGGAGGCAACGCATCTGCTCTGCCTCTGGTATTGCGGGTGTTCATGGGCGGTGGTAATCACTATCACGTTAGCCACCTGCCCGTTTGCCTCCTTTTCTAAAAAAAAATACTACCATTTATTTATTTATTACTTTTTTAATATTATTATATTTTTTATACTATTTAGTGCTATTTCATAAAAGTCACGATAGCCGAAGGGTTGGGTGGTCGGAATTTCAAGTCAAGAGACCCGAGTTCGATCCCCAGGTGGCAGTACCAATGAGTTTTTCAAAAAAAACTTATGTACGAATTTCATCGTTGGCTTGGACATAAAGGCGGCGACGGGCTCACCACCTGTCACGTTGTCCCGAAAATATCTTCGGTGGAAGGTGGTTCAAAGGGACTTAATTGTCTAGACTAGTCCTCTCTCTACCCCTGTATTGAAAGATATTTATTTATTTTTTATTCATTTAGCGCTATTTCAAAAAGCAAGAGAATTGTTTTACCGCTATCACCAATCCGCTTGCCAAGCAAGGTGAAGCAGTGGACTTTTACGGGATGTTTTGTATGTATGTATGTATGTATGTGTATATGTGGTACTGGCCCAAGTGACTCCAATGTAGAGAATTCAACCACACACAAAACACATAGTGATAAGAATAAATAAGAATAGCATGTAGAAGGCAAAATATTGCCTTGTTCTCTTATTACTGATTAAATACGACGATGTGGAATATTAATGTCCAATGTATTCAATAAGAGACAAATAGGTAGTGACTCTGCCGTCGTAGCTATGGGTTGCGGATTCGAATCTCACTAAGAGCAAGAAACAAATATTTGATTTTTTTTTGAGTGACGAATATGAAAGTTTATAATAGTCATGGATGTTACATATAAACATCTTATCATCATATATGAATATTTATCTATGTAAATTCATGTCTCTATTATATATTATATATTGTACGATTGGATAGACACTAAGTCTTACCGTCTGTCACGTTCCTCTATTCTTTAAATGAATAAAACACTGATCTTCTAGCCATCGCGGCAGCTTCCTATTAAACAGATTTTTTAGTAACTGTTTATTATTTGTAGGAATGTTTCTAAAACTACTGTCTACCATCGTCATTTATACTTATGTGAGTTGGTAATAAAGCTACCATTTATAGTGGTCAACGCCGGCAAAGTTGCAGCTAGTAGAACAATAGTATAATATAAGTAATAGTATAGAATGGAAGTTTCCAACATTGAATAACACATCGGCTTACAAAACGTTTTAGTTTCACTGCTCGTATTTTATTTCAACTGCAGTGCAGAAAAAGTGTTTTACTTTTCAATATTACGTTTTTTTCAGTGAGTTGTCAGATATTCAAATTCAATGGACCTTTAAGTCAGAGTACGTTATCGAAACAAAGAAACAAAAATAAAGTCGTCCTTAATCGATATCGTACATCACAGTTGTCAATTACATGGCATGGCAGCGTACGAGGAATAAAAAGAAACTTCTTAAATACCGCCTGAGCAACTAAAAAGCAGCGTACGAGGAATAAAAAGAAACTTCTTAAATACCGCCTGAGCAACTAAAAAGCAGCGTACGAGGAATAAAAAGAAACTTCTTAAATACCACCTGAGCAACTAAAAAGCAGCGTACGAGGAATAAAAAGAAACTTCTTAAATACCGCCTGAGCAACTAAAAATATGTTCGCACAGGTATTTTTGAATAAAGGAAGTAGTTGCCCGAGTTGCTAGTGACCCGTTGCCTTCGAAGCTGAGATTTGTGGGTTCGAATTCCGCTAGGGAAAATATTTCTGTGGTGAATATGGAAGTTTGTAATCGAATCATGGATGTTCATAGGTATATAAATAGTTAGCTTTGCCACTACGATGGCGATGGGCTCTCCACCTCTCATGCTGTCCTTAATTAGTTTCAGCGAAAAGTGAGTTGAAAAGACTTCATTGTTTAGACCTCTGCCTAACCCAGTATCGGAAAATTTCGTGAAGATAAAAAAAACTAAACAGTTACCTCAACATATGTGTCATATTATACTATTTATTATATTGATTTCATCCACGCACATCCACTTTTCAACCCAACTTATTTGTTACAACGCAACAGTGGGTGTGCCTTGTCTTACGACTCTGATTATGGGATACGAGTATGCATACACTGCACTATATCTGCAATCGCATATTGTTTACAATAATGGAGATACACATCAGATTACAACAGTTTAAAATTCACACGATATGAATTTTCAGCTACAAAATATAGTAAATAGGTATAATTTTATACCGCCATACAATAGTCTTCTTTACGATTCACGTTGAAGACATATTGCATAGAAATATGAGCATTACTTGCTTATCCAGTACAGCGCACAGTACAGAGCGTCTGAGTTTCAAGATACCTAGCTAAAGTTAGGACTTCAAGGTAGCTAAATGTAATGTACTGCGATCTGATCACAAACGCTCGCCCGTCATCGGCCTGCTTAATTTTATTCTGGTTTTTAATGACAGTTGTTTTGAGACGTATTAAATGTACAATGATAATTTGAACGTAAAAAGCGTGTCGCTCGTGCTTTCGCACGAATGTACGCAATAAAGCTTATTGCTACAAAAAGAGCCTTTTATGCAGACAACAGATAATGTAATGAATAACAGCGATAGTTTATTATACTCAATAAAAGAACACGTCTTGAAAACTACAAGACCAAAAATTAATTAAACCTGTAACAGGCAGGTGCGTTAAAGGAGGTTCCAAGTAATGCCATTGCGAATCACCTCACCAAGCGTGCTGATTGTGGCAAACCCTCCCGTGTCTGAGAGGCCTGTGAGATCTAGTGAACTTTTGCCGGCCTTTATGACAATAATAATATAAGCCCCCTTCTGATGCGCGTTGGTGAACTGCAGGAGTGTATGTATTATAGCCTTAGTACCGCTCTCCTTGTAACCGCATATGATGTGTAATCACGGCACGAAATTCATATCCTCCGAGACTCTGTCAGATATTTTGGAGAATACTTCAATCCGTCTGTGAAATTGAAAAAATGAAAAACTGATAAATTTCACGGTTTATAAAAATATTAAATCCTGTTGAAACAAGGCATGGTTTCAGAGTTTTATACTTCGTTTCAGAAATAAACATTCGGCAGCTTCATGATATACGCGTGAAAATTCATTCTTAGACTAAGTTCTCTTCTATAAGGCGGATTTGCCATAATTCCCACGTTTGACAAGTGGATTGACAATACACGATACTTCACATCTTAGACGCTGCTGCTCTTTACCGGCCTGCTGAATTTTAGTCAAATATATTTGGAGATGGTTATCTCGCCATGTATCGGTCGCTATAAAGATATCCAAAGGCTATTATTTCTTAACCGCCTCTTACGACATCCACGGGAAAAAGGAGGTGGCATATTTTTACGTATCACGAATATTATGAAAATAGTATAGATACTATAAAATATAAAGCAAATGAGAAAAAATTACTACAAGATATTGCAGCAATATGTCAAAATGAATTTCGGCAAATACAATGGAAAGGTACAGTACTATACAAGGTCTGTGGCTGTCAGAGATATTGCAATTGATACCTAATTCCCGGCGATCACGTTTCTATCGTTTAATTCTCTGTATTGCTACGGTAGAATGAAATCAATGTAGATAGCGTATGCGCTATTTATGGCCCTATGGACATGTTTCATTTTTCATTGTTTAAAAAAGTACAAGTAAAGTAGGGATCGAATTTAAAGCCATAAATATTTTATGTCCTATCCCCTCCTGTAGTCCCTCCTGTGGGACATGTATAGCCTAGGTCACTACAAATGTTACGTCCGTTATGTGTACTTTGTAATAAATAGGTCAGTACTGATATAAATAAATAAATAAGCTCTAACGTCACGATAGCAGAGTGGTTAAGCGGTCGGAATTCGAGTCAAGATACCGGTATCTTGACTCGAATTCCGACCGCTTAACCACTCGGCTATCGTGACGTTAGAGCTTATTTATTTATTTCTATCAGTACTGACCTAGTTATTACAAAGTACACATAACGGACGTAACATTTGTAGTGACCTAAGCTACATATGTCCCACAGGAGGTAGGACATAAAATATTTATGGCTTTAAAGGCGGTACAGTTATATTAGCGATTGTCTCCTAAAGGTGATAATGCTGACTTAGACACAAGTATGTATTCTGTACCCTCACTATGGTATACGCGGCGAATAATAATTAGCAAAGACAAATCTTCTATTCGCGATTTGCGAACTAATATGGCGACACGAAGTCATCCACAATTGTCAAGCCTTTTCGGGCGCCTTGTCAAACTGTCACAGACGTCGATGCGTTTAGAATGACAGGATGTGCGTTGTTTAAATTACGGAAACGCCAAAAGGACTGTAGCAAAATTTTAAAATAAGCATCATACAGTTTGCGAAGCATAATGAAAAAAATATAAATATCTTGACGCAATTCCCAATACAGGGGTAGACAGAGGTCAACAATTAAGTCCCTTTGACCCACCTTCCACCGATGATATTTTCGGCATACAACATGACAGGTGGTGGCCACCTGGATATCGAACTTGTATTATAAATATTTGTATCATAACTTTCAGTAATATCCATCTCCATCTTTTCCTTCGTTATTACAGTCTAACAAGAGTGTACTGCTGAACATAGATCTTCCCGAAAATTTTCGACTAAAAACGGTCCTCAGCCACCCACATCCATTGATTTCCGATGTGAGGGGTCATCCGGCACTGCATTTGCCCATATGAGGTTGCTGCAGTAACAGATACCTCGCACCGCTGCTGTCCGTCATCGGTCTGCTTAGTCTAGGTATTTTTATACAATATTTTTCGGGACGGTTTTCTTGTCATCCGTCATAATCTTCGTGGTTTTCCCCTCAGTCGTCTATTGCGAAGCCCACGGGAAAAAAGGATATTATTCTTATGGCGTTACTCACTGCGTAATAATCACAAATCTATCTCTGGTCTATATTTTTTATCAGAAGCGTTTTAGAGAAATTTCTGTAAAAGTTTTATTATAAGCGATAATTTGCGTGACCGTAATAAAACGCTGTTTTACGAGTACAACACAAAGTGCTCTATCGATATGGAAAATGATAGATGAACTTATAGGTGAAAATTTAGGCTCCTTTTGAGGATGATAAATCACATAACTTATGAATCGAATAACGCATGACTTGCATGTATGGAGTATGAAATGTCTCATTGCTTTAAATTAATCTATGAGAAAAACGCTGACGACATACTGTATATATGCGGTTGGTGTATAGTTGCGGGTTCGATGCCGCTAGAGGCATACTTTTGTCAGACGAATGCTTGCATTGGCGATAACCATAAACGATTATTTAGTAATTCATTTCATTTATACTTTTTATTTTAACAACAAGTTAGAAATACTCTCAATAAACGCATTAGTCTAGTGTCTACTTAGATAAGCTTCTGAATAAAACAAGAAAATTCCTTTGAGGCAGACATTACATTATAAATAAGAGTAAATTCCTTCCGTCCTTCGCTAAAATAAACAAAAGTAAATCTTTACAACATACGAAGCTAAAGTACCGTACACTAAGTCGTGAATAAAATATTCTTTATTCGTCAACTGAGTTGTATGCAATATTTATCTATGTAAATATTTATTATTGTTATTAAAATTCATTGTTGCACACTTGTAAATCATTGTGTAATCTTGTGCAAATCATTCGAATTAGATTCCACGTTGCAAAGAAAATAACGAGTAAAATTCCATTTCAATTAAATTAAATTATGATTTTGGCATTTTGAACTTGTTAAAATTATTTTTAAAATGGTTTTGTTTTGGCCTCTTAGGAAGGAAATAAAGTCTTTAAATCCTCTAAAATAATATATTCTTATTCCGAAGTTCCCACGGAAAAGGGAAACTCTAAGCAGAAAAGAATATAAAAGTTGTCGATTTGTGGTAATTTATGTATGGGGTATTTGTTTATGTTCTCGTTTGGTTTATTTATAAATATGAATATGTCGGCACGTCGAATATTCTTCGAGTGGAAACTGTGATACGTCACATCCGCTAATGCAACATCGGGTTCCGGTGTGTTAAAAGAGGGGAACGGCGAACATTACAAACATTACAAGGGTTACACGACACGCTGTCTTGCTGCTCGGACGTGCGCCACGTGTTCGGTGGAGTGTCTTAGTTTAATTTGTCTAATTAAGTGTTCTGAATCTGATAGCGATTGCATTTCAGTAATATGTTGCATTATAGTCAAGTGATTAAGAACATAAGTAATTTTATTCTCCTCGCCCGATTACTCACGCCTACTTAGTCCCTATCTGATCGTGGAACTTCCTGACCAACAACGCCCAAGAGCTTTCAAATATGATTATTATACCTAAATATAATATAAATAAAAAGAATAATAAATAAATAAATAAATATCTTCACGCAATTCCAAAACAGGGTAAGACAGACGCTAGTCTAGAAAATTAAGTCCCTTTGACCCACCACCACCCACCCACCGAAGATATTTTCAGGACAACGTGACAGGTGGTGAGCCCGTCGCCGACTTTATGTCCAAGCCATTGATATAATTCGTACATAAGTTTTTGAAAAACCCATTGGCAACTGATGCGTGAAGCTCACGATGGCTCGGAGGTAAGAGCGTTGCCGCGGTATGGTAATAGTCGCAGGTTCGAATCCCGCCCGTGCCAGTTGATGTATTTAAATTACTCCTAAGTCTAATAATAGATAGACTAAAATAGTGTAGACTAAACTACAAATCTGCGTTAAACGGTTTGACGGAGATAATTTTCCATGTTCGTGTGTGCACAGCATTCCCCTTTTAGCGCCGTATTCGAGTATAAATGGATTTATGTTGAACGTTTGACTCGTTAATCACCAAGTTTATCAAAACTTATGTACGATTTATATTGTTGTGAAGACGGAAACAGGCTCACCACCTGACAAGTTGTCACAAAAAATGTCTTCGGTGAAACAGTCGAAAGGACTTAATTATCTGGACCTCAGTCTACACCAATATTGGGAATAGCGTGGAGAGAAGAAGAAGACAATGAAGTAAGTTATTATTATTATGACCATGTAGCGAAATCGAGCCTTAAGATTTTATCAGTTTTTGGTTCTATTTGGTTCAGTCTGATCCAAATTTTATTGACAATTCAATTGCATGGTCAGAGGTACGTGGTGACGAGCTCCGTGGAAGGGCGGCGTACACATCGGTTTTTATTGTATCCAGCTCTGAGGTCCCGGGTTCGATTCCCGGACGGACCAATGTATAAAACCACTTTTTTCACATTGTTCCGAGTCTGGCGTTTGTGTTACTTTCGTTGTTTCCAATTCCATAACACATATGATTTAGCTACTTACTGTGAGATCAGGGCAATGTATGCTATATTGTCCCTATCTATGTATGTATGTATTTATTAAAAAGAGAAAAGTAAGTAAAATAAATAGTTGGCCTCTGAGAGGTCATTATATATAAAATCTTCACGCAATTCCCAATACAGGGGTAGTTAGAGGTCTAGTCAAGACAATTAAGTCCCTTTGACCCACCTTCCACCGAAGATAAATATTTCGGAAGATAATATCTCGGGACAACGTGACAGGTGGCGAGCCCGTCGCCGTCTTTATGTCCAAGCCAACAAGAATAATTCGTACATAAGTTTTTGAAAAACCCATTTGTAATAGCCATTGTTATTGTTAAAAACCCATTGTTATTGGTATTAACATTATATATAGAAAAAAAGTAATGATAGGCGAGTGGGTGGTTAAAAATTCTAATCGATATACCCGAGTTCGATGTCCACGCTCGTACCAATGGTTTTATTTTAGTATTTTTTTAAATAAATATTTTTTAATACATACTTGAACATAAAGGCGGCGACGGGCTCACCACTTGTTACGTTGTCCCAAAAATGTCTTAGGTGGAAAGTGCGTCGAAAGGTCTTCATATACCACTTCATAAAGCACTGTCTAACACGTTAGTGGGAAGGACGTGAAAATTTTTATTTACATTAGTATTTTTATTAGGGTGCGTCAAATTTTCTGCGCGAGTGTATTTTAAGTTCGCGCGACGTTCTTCCGTCAGTCGCTCGCTTGTAAACCGCGAAATATGCGCACTTCTGTGTGCTAGTTCGTCTCTTATTGCCGTAGGCTAAATACGTTATATCATGGAGTGAATAGTTCGAAATATAAAGTTCGAAAATTTAGAACTAAGATATTAAGTGACGAGATTAAAAGTCACAACAGCCGAGTGGTCGGATGGTCGAAATTTCGAGTCGGCTTGGACATAAACGGCGACGGGCTCACCACCTGTCACGTTGTCCCGAATAGACCTCTGACTACCCCTGTATTGGGAATAGCGTGAAGATATTTATTTATTTATTTAAGATACACAGTATTTAAGTGTGCGGACGCGGACTGTGCGAGCCTTACGTGAGTTGCTTTTAACAGTGGTAGAGCCACGCACACAAAAGCTGATCTTTTGTTGTTGCATGAATGGGCCGGCTCGACCGGGGAAGTACCTGACAGAATACCGGCCTGAAGTAGAAGTCTAACTTCTACGTTTCGTCTGGTGAGTGCAGCGTGAGCGTGAGCGGATTTCTTCTGCTTTCGCAGGTATCGGGCCTCGAGGCTAGCCTCATTGCTCGGGCATCTTCTTAGGGGACTGCTGCTCCCCCGGTCCTGGGTACACACTGGGTGACCACAAAGTCGTGAATGGGTTCGATTTTAAGATCTCTGGCGATGACGTCATTCCGGACGTAACGACCAGCTCCCACAATCGTTCTTAGGGAAATGTTTTGCTGAACCTGCAATCTTTTCCGCTGTGCGGGAAATGTGAACGCGTACCACGCTGGTGCAGCATATGTGATTCGCGAGCGGATGTAGGTCTTGTAGATCCCTACCTCGGTCTTCGTTGGCAGGTTGGATGTATTAAAATTCAATATTCGTTTCGACTCATCTTCCACCGAAGATATTTTGGGGACAATGTGACAGGTGGTGAGCCCGTTGCCGTCTTAACGTTAAAGCCAACGATATAATTCATTATGTACGAGTTTTGAAAACCCCATTGGTACGAGCCTGCCACCTGCGGATCGAACTCGGGTCTCTTAACTCGAATTCCGATCACCCAACCAATAGGCTATCGTGACTAAAACATGTACTTACTTTATTATATCTCTTGTTTACTACTTGTTATTTTTCAGATAATGTATTCTCCGTATAGAGTGTTGTACCGAAATAATATATGTCACAGATTGTAGGGCGCGTTTCATTCCAACAGCATTCGCTCAATATTGACGGCATCATTCATATCTTTGATCTTGTCTTCGGTACAAGCGAAACATAGTATTATTCTTGTTTGAAATTAAGCGGTTTTTATACATAACTACAAAACAGCCTCTCAACTCCTCTACAGGATATAGGAAGATCCCTTAATGGAAGGTTTGTCATAATCGCTGTGGTTGGCAAGTGAATTGACATTCGCAGTACCACTTTGTACATAATACACTGCTGTCAGTCACCAATAAGCTGAATTTTGGTCGGACATTTTTCGAGGTGGTCATATTGCCTTGTGTCGGTAATCAGCTTTGAAGGAACTTTCACTTATACAACAACCATAAGTAATGGTGGCCGTTAGATGAAGGAATAACTATATTGTAAAATCAAAATTAAGAATACCCGGTGAAGGGCAGCAGCGTCTATGGTGCGTTGGATCTGGTACTACAATCGCCAATCCCAAGGGTGCAATTATGGCTAATCCCCCTTATGAGAGATAACAAAGATTTGCGGTGGGCTTTTCCAGGCAGTTACGTATGTTTATTTAATTATTTTCTAGTTAGGTTAGTATCAACGAATATTTATATCTAGCTGTGTTTCGAGAAATCATATATTTTACAAGAATACTGACTATATATGTATATTATTATGAGTATAAAGGTTATCGAGTGGCAGCTTCGTTCAGGCAAACGCAGAGTTGGATAAGATGGATCGATGACCTTCACAATATTGTCGAGTGGATGGATGTCGATGGCGTAGGACAGTTCTATGTAAAAATCTTTGGGAGAGGCCTGTGGTCAGCTTTTGATACGCTGTTATGATGATGATGAACAATGACGGAACAAGATTATACAAAGTTACAACTCAATCAATTGAACTATTGTACTTGTCCTTGGAGTAAACTTTGAATCCTTCAAATTGTATATCTTGTATTAATAACTTACTCAACAATTCCGGGTAGACTTTTACCTAAGTAGCCACTTATGACACGAAAGGGAAGAAAAGGGAGTATTAAATTCTTAAGTTATGCCGACACCACACGGCTAACCAGGTATTCGATTGCTTAAAATATTGTAAGCCAATGAGTTTTTATTCCCATAGAAATTCGGATATTCCCTCAGCGCATAAATTCAACATCATTCTGGCTTTTTTCGATAAAACGTAGAGTAATAATTTCCTTTACTTTGACATTTATATTTTCCATTCAACATTGTTTACTTTTGCGAATATAAACACGAGGCTAGATTTATTGAAAAGATTCTGTGGTTTCAGATTTACAACATAATCTCATATTTAGATTTAATGTTGTTCTGACATTAACAGAAATGTTTTTCTGTTAATGAGCTATTGGAATTGGTTTGAAGCATTCCCTAGGCATAGGCAAGACATACGGAGAGGGCGGCCTTATTGCTATATGGCAATCTCTTCCAAGCAACCAAAGGAAACTAAACATACTAGTTCTGTGAATGAACAGCGAATATCTGTGAATGAATCCGGCGTTGTTGATATAATTCTATGAGGGTTAAGGCTATGGGGTTGATTATTGTAGTCTTTAATAGGTATTACTAATATAAAAATAAAGTATGTTTCTGTAATTTAAAATACAGGGTTGTTAATTCAATTAATTGTCTAATATTTTCAATTCTTTAATTAGTAAATCCATCATCTGTCAGACTTACCTTAGTCTCTTTTGACGACACCCCGCTGAAATAAAGAGGTAGTATACTCTTACGTCAATAAACACATCATAATTAAAAATAAGTGTTATAAGTAAATAAGATAAAAATTACAATAATATTAATAAAAAATTATGTATCCTTAAATCTAATTATTTTGCCTAGAAACATAATAAATTTATAACTAAAAACTTTATCACCTAAAGTTTATTCAATTTACTTAATTTACGTGATCAAAATATTTTTTTTATTTAAACAAGTTCATGGTTGTTTTATTTTAAATATAATATTAACGTAAATCGGATAAGAAAATCTGTAGATAAAATAAAAAGTGATAAGCTAATATCCAAGATGTTGATGATAGGAGTAGTAATGGAGGCATTGCGTGCTATGAACTAAACACATGTTTTGTATTGTGTATTGTGTCAAGACTTAAAATGTGAAAGTTATGTAGTTCCGGTATTATGTATAAAAGTCGTTTACGTTAAGGTCCTTGTGAATAAAGCATAATCATAAGACGAAAACACTTTTTTTTTAAATATTATTTATTAAATTTCTAATTTTATAATAAAATTTTAACAGTGGTAGAGCCACGCATCAGCTTTTGTTGTTGCATGAATGGGCCGGCTCGACCGGGGAAGTACCACGACCTCACAGAATACCGGCGTAAAGTAGAAGTCTACCAAACTTCTGCGTTTCGTCTGGTGAGTGCAGGCAACCGGAGGCCCAAGCCCCTCACCCAATCTATTTGAGGGGGGGAGGGGGGCAACGCATCTGCTCTGCCTCTGGTATTGCAGGTATTCATGGGCGGCGGTAATCACATACCATCATGTGAGCCGCCTGCGCGTTTGCCGGCCTTTTCTATAAAAAAAAGCTTTTCAATTGAGGACCCTTTGTCGTTGGTTGGTGGTATGGTTTTATAATAATAATAAATAAATATGTTCACGCAATTCCCAATACAGGGGTAGACAGAGGTCTAGTCTAGACAATAAAGGCCCTTCGACCCACCTTCCACCGAAGATATTTTTGGGACAACGTGACAGGTGGTGAGCCCGTCGCCGCCTTTTTGTGCAAGCCAACGATGTAATTCGTACATAACTTTTTGAAAAACCCATTGGTACGAGCCTGTCACCTGGGGATCGAACTCGGGTCTCTCGACTCGAAATTCCGACCACCCAACCACTCGGCTATCGTGACTTTTTGACCAACTATGGTTTTAGTATGTATAAATGAAAATTTATCTACATATGTTGTTAGATTGTTAGATTGGACACTAAGACGGAGATAGGCTCACCACCTCGTTGTAAATACAAGCTTCGGTAAAAAGTGAGTCGAAAGTGTTTATTGCCTACCATTGACTATGTGTGTACATTCTATTGAGAATGTGCGTGAAGATTATAATCAAAAGTCCAGAATAATTCACATGCTTAATAGAATGATTTTTTTTTGGTAGCAAAAGATATTGGAAGAATATGCCACCTTTTCTAATCGTGGGTGTGGAAAAGACGAGGATAAAAGAAAGGCGTTTAATGCCGTAAATCAACAGATGTCGGGAAAACCTTTTCCAAAATAATCCGAATAATAGGTACTATGTAGGTAATGATTGTGATAAAAGTTTCATTATGTTACAAAGTAAGCAATAAATCTTGTTGCTTGCAGTTTGAACACAAAGACTTCTCGGAAAAGACTGACATGCAGTTAATTAGTTCAGGAAACAGTTTAGTTTAGCTTGTTTCTTTAGAAAATATATTTACTTCTGCTTGTCTTTAGCAAAAAAAAAATGCTAAAGACAATCGTACAAGAATAATGTAAAGTCTGCCACAAAAGAATCAAAACAAATTTAAAATAATTTAAAAATGTAAAGATATTTTGAATGGAATGGTTTCGTTATTTCGTGTTATTTAAAGTTGTGTATGTTCTGCTTTCAAAGGAATATGTTACAATACTCGTATAATGTTAATATCTGATTTTGGTGGTATATTTCTGCAGGTGTGAAACATCAGATTGATACTTTACTTACTTACTGCCCAGTGGAGTCCACGGATGTGACGTCTTATTTAACATGTGTAGTGTTTGCGTACATACAAGTAGTCATAACTTCACAATAAATTCACTTTAGCGACAATTTCTTTGTATTGGCTATTAATTAATTTTACTATGCGTTTAATAATTGAAAAAACTGTTAGCTAATTTATGTAAAATATGTATATTTTGGTTGCGATATTATAAACAATAAATAAAAATCTTGACGCAATTCCTAATACAGGGGTAGACAGAGGTCTAGTCTAGACAATTAAGTCCCTTCGACCCACCTTTCACCGAAGATATTTTAGGGACAAGGTGACAGGTGATGAGCCCGTCGCCGTCTTTATGACCAAGCCAATCATATAATTCTCACATAAGTTTTGGAAAAACCCATTGGCACGAGCCTGCCACCTGGGAATCGAACTCGGTCTCTTGACCCAAAATTCCGACCACCCAACCCCTCGGCTATCTTGACTTAGATGAGATATTTATATTTATCATATTTATCAAAATTCTCTTTAAATATTAAATAAATACTAATTCATGTATAGATAGGGACATCACTATTATTAATATCTTTTTATTAGGAGTATGTATATTAAAACCCTTTACTATAATACCAAGCAATTAATTCACTTTTTTCTTTTTTTTTATAGCAAAGGGATGCAAACGAGCAGGTGGCAGACGTGATGGTAAGTGATTACCGCCGCCCATGAACACCCGCAATGGGGGGAGGGGGTGTGTGGGTCTCCGGTTACCTGCACTCACCAGACGAAACGCAGAAGTTTGTTAGACTTCTACTTCACGCCAGTATTCTGTGAGGTCGTGGTACTTCCCCAGTCGAGCCGGCCCATGCAACAACCAAAGCTGGTGCGTGGCTCTACCACTGTTAAATGCGTGGCTGTACCACTTACTATACAAATAACATATAAATAAATTCATAATAAATTCATTAATTCTAACACTTTCTATATAAACGTACAATCGTTGACGTATTGTTATTCATATTCAATCAATTTCTTTGAATTGGGTATCTACTAATTATCTATTAATAATTTAGTAATTAAAATAATTGTTAGCAAAATATATTTTGGGTTGCAATATTTTTGATGTTTTCATTTTGATGAAACGAAATGAAAAATGAAACTTTTCGCACACAAAACATATTTAATATATCAAGCAACATCGACGAAATCGCGTTTAACAGCTAGCACATAATATGTTGTAACATGCTGTTTATGATTGTAAACGAATAATTTTCGATGGTTATTCGTATATTAAAAACAAATAATTTTAAGTAATAACTCATGCAGGGGACCTGTGTTATTACTCAAAATTATTTATTTTACCAATGAGATAATTTTCTGCCAAAATGTGAACAGCGTCTTCACTTAAATTTAAATAAATACACAATCAAACACAAATTGTGTGCCTCCGACTCAACTACTATTGTTATAAATATTTTCGATAAGTTCATTACCCCCTTGTACTGAAATGAAAGTTATAGGTAAAATTAATGTGTCAAGTCATTATTTTACAAACTATTTCTTACAAAAGCATCAACTATATGTCTTAAAATTGTTTTCATTTTAGTTTTACGGATTATTCAGTTGAAGTTTAACCATTTACGAGAACGAATCGACAAAAAGAAGCATACGTCCATCAACTTTGAAGTCCGCAGTCGACTGTGCATAGACACATAACTAACACTACTGAGGCGTTTACAGTAGACAGTGTTGCACGTTACTTCTTGTAGGCAAATTATAGGCTGGCTATACGCTTGTCCGCTCAAAAATAAATAAATTAAGTAAAAGAAAAAGTATTAAAATAAAGTGAAGTAAAACGTAGTTTTACTGATTGTGACGTACATAGATTTACAGGAGATAACAAAAATAAAAATAAAATTAAGTTTGTTTTAACGTCAGTCGCTTATAGATAAAATTACGATCATATTGATAGGTTATTATAATGCACGTTAAAATTATTTACAGTACGTACACATTTATTTACAAGAATTTTGTTGCCAAGTCCCGACAAACTGCATGAAGAAACAATCAAAAATATAAGACTACTAAATATATTGAAATTAAAATAATAAATGAACATACATAGTAACGTTTATACGTTGATAAAGCACGCGCGCCAAATCAAATATTTCGCAATCAAAGAAATTATTTTAATTTTGAAATATATGTAATATCATTCATTTGTTAATGTCAAAGAGTATAATATGTAATCACTCCGTTGTAGTTAATTTTAATAAAAGAATTTCGGGATCAGTGTTGCTAGCATCTAGTTAATTGAGCTGAGTTGAGAAAATTTATTCATTAATGCTTTACGGACTTTTCACCCATTTTATTTTATTGTAATTTTGCATTTTCTATTTTTCGTTCAAATTACTTTTGTCGAAGTTTAATACTTTATAGTGTAAAACATATCAATATCGTGCAGGATCTAGTGAGAGAAGGGTTTTTCGCTATTACTTAAATCATATCATCATTTAATATTTACTTATAATATAGTAAAACCTACAATTTTGAAGAAATTTGTTAGTAACAAATTGCACACTTGATCTTAATTTAAGTTGTATAAACATTGATTTTCGTTCTTTACAATTGTATGCATAAAACGAGAATTTCACTAATGCTGGTGAACAAAACTTCCTATTAAAAGAAATATCTAACTTAATATAAGCACTTAAAAATGTCCATCACAACGATGGTAAAAAAAAATAGTTTAGCAAATATTAATATTTACAAGTTTAACACTAACCTATGTTTTACAGCAAAAATTAACGGAATTTCAAATTATTGTTGGCAACACAGTTTAGGATCTCGATCAAAGAATATAATACTCTCTATAGAGAGCTCGATTGAAAAGAGCGATGTCGTCATCTGTGTACTAGAAAACTAAATGATCTAGAGTGCTTGAATTTATGTTGAGTACGACTTATGCGTTTCGATTTCGTTTATTTATCGTATCTTTACTTACAACAACAAGATTCGTCATTGTTGCAGAAAATGTCCAGTAAGAAAGTGTCCAAAAACACTGTAGTTGTTCTCAGAAAACTGTTTGTTATAGAAGAACAACGACAGTGACTGTATTTTTAATTAATTTTTTACGTTCTGCGATAGAAGTTGCTAAATAACGCGTTATTTGATATTCTATACCGTTACTTTATCTATGATGTAAAAGACAGTAGAAATAGACCTATCCAAAAACGTAGCGTTAAGTACTCTTTGAATAGTCCCTTGTGTTTTCAGTGGAATTCGTATATCCTCGATTCATACGATTACGTCATCAATAAACGAATCTACACCGTCTCAGTCTTCCGTAAGCAAACCTCTAAAGAGGAATAAATCCCGTAAGGTAAACGTAAAAACGGCCGAAATGAGTCCGGAATGTCCACAGGCCCGCACTGCACCAACAATTTCTAACAACCAAAAGTGAAACACGGTCCTTGATGTTCCTTGGTAATCTCCATAACTTGCTCGATATGCTCGGATACGTGGCCTTACAGGCCTGTAGCCAACCCTAAGAATTAATGCGCCAACGACTTACATCGCTGTGGTATTCCACTAGGAAAGTTTATACAACATACCCGTAGCACAAGACGTCCAACTGGATTATTAATGAGTCTTTCCTAGAAGAAACAAGAATAGAAAAACACACATTTAAATTAAGCTTAGTATTTTACGCTTTATATAAAAATAAAACTATCTTACATCATATAGGTATATAAAATAGACTAATAAATAACTTACCCGTACCTGTAGCCGTTTGTTTTGCTTGCACATAGATCAGAATGAAAATAAATCCCGACAAACTTCTACGCAACAAACGCTATTGTATAGCCTCACCTAGTTGTTTTTTTAAATAAAATGTAGAAATGTCCAATTCTTATTAAAATTATGACATGTAAAAATTTCTTGCACTATTAAACTTAGTATTCTTATAATTATTGTCGTGATATTTAAAAACACTGTCGATATTTTTGACCTATTTCTCCATATTTATCAATATTGACTTCAATGCAAGGATCGGTGCCAAAGAAGTATGCAGACGAAGAACAAATTGTCCAATATATTCCATAGGAATTCCAGTGGAAATCGTCATCGACAATGGGTCGGCACTTTCCGACAAACCACACGCGTTGCGTTGCTACGATACGACAGGACGGGGTTGAAATCTCGCTCGTGTCAGTCAGTTGTCAGTTGTCGTGTCAGTCAGTCCAGACAATTATTTCGATCCATCTTTCACCAAAGACATTTTATGGCACAACTTTTCTTTCAATCTGTATGTCCAAGTCAACTATAATTTAATTTCTATAGTAAATAATATAATTTTGTTTCCGTTTATGTAAATAAATTATATTCTTAAAATTTATGTTTATTTTTAGTTAAGCCAGCACGGGGATCGAACCGAACTCGAGTACTGCGAGCACTGTGACTACTAAACTACCTCGGCTCTTAAATTTTGTGTACCTAAATTGTTATAATAAAAACGAAAACGCAATAGCCAAGTATAATCAGGTCACAATAAACTAAGAGAAGTGTTCTCTTTCGGTTGAAGTACAATAATTTCAAGGACCAACGGGAGGTCGTGCAGAGTTACCATGCGACGTGAGTCCGGCCTTCTCTGCAGACCGAGTGGTTCTCGTTATATGGTATAAGCAGGGTGCTGAATGTCCAATATATTCGTAAGTATAATTACAGAGTTTTGAGTATAGACAGTAAAATAGATAACTCGCATTCGACATTTATGACTACATAAAACATAATTGGAGATTTAAAAAAAAGGTTATCTAGACGATCCAACACCCTAGCTGGCCTCGATGCTATGGATTGCGGGTTCGAATCTCTAGAGTTAAACATTCGTGTGATGAATATGAAACATTCATATTCATCATACGAATTTACAACCCTGAACGTTGTACTTGAACCCATGTTTATATATCATTTACCGCTGTATTAGGAAATTGCGTGAAGACAAAAAATTGTATTGTTTAGTAGTTTTGTTATTTAGGTGTCAAAAATATTCTATTAATGGTATGTACCGACGATCTGGTTTGTTTTTATCCCAATTTTATGATCAAAATTGTTACTTTTATTAACAAATAACATTACCAATATGAAAACAAATATGAAAAACCAACCAACCAAAAAAAAGTCACGGTAGGCCGAGTGGTTGGGTGGTCGGAATTTCGAGTCAATAGACCCGAGTTCGATCCCCAGTTGGTAGGCTCGTACCAATGGGTTTTCAAAAACTTATGTACGAATATCGTTGTACTTCAACCGAAAGAGAACACTTCTCTTAGTTTATTGTGACCTGATTATACTTGGCTATTGCGTTTTCGTTTTTATTATAACAATTTAGGTACACAAAATTTAAGAGCTGAGGTAGTTTAGTAGTCACAGTGCTCGCAGTACTGAGTTCGGTTCGATCCCCGTGCTGGCTTAACTAAAATAAACATAAATTTTAAGAATATAATTTATTTACATAAACGGAAACAAAATTATATTATTTACTATAGAAATTAAATTATAGTTGACTTGGACATACAGATTGAAAGAAAAGTTGTGCCATAAAATGTCTTTGGTGAAAGATGGATCGAAATAATTGTCTGACTGACTGACACGACAACTGACAACTGACTGACACGAGCGAGATTTCAACCCCGTCCTGTCGTATCGTAGCAACGCAACGCGTGTGGTTTGTCGGAAAGTGCCGACCCATTGTCGATGACGATTTCCACTGGAATTCCTATGGAATATATTGGACAATTTGTTCTTCGTCTGCATACTTCTTTGGAACCGATCCTTGCATGGAAGTCAATATTGATAAATATGGAGAAATAGGTCAAAAATATCGACAGTGTTTTTTAAATATCACGACAATAATTATAAGAATACTAAGTTTAATAGTGCAAGAAATTTTACATGTCATAATTTTAATAAGAATT
This sequence comes from Sericinus montela, assembly GCA_029286605.1. Lineage (NCBI taxonomy): Eukaryota > Metazoa > Arthropoda > Insecta > Lepidoptera > Papilionidae > Sericinus > Sericinus montela. The sequence continues at coordinate 127,893 of JAGSMR010000205.1, forward strand.
GGACATTTCTACATTTTTATTTAAAAACAACTAGGTGAGGCTATACAATAGCGTTTGTTGCGTAGAAGTTTGTCGGGATTTATTTTCATTCTGATCTATGTGCAAGCAAAACAAACGGCTACAGGTACGGGTAAGTTATTTATTAGTCTATTTTTATATACCTATATGATGTAAGGTAGTTATATTTTTTATATAAAGCGTAAAATACTAAGCTTAATTTAAATGTGTGTTTTTTCTATTCTTGTTTCTTCTAGGAAAGACTCATTAATAATCCAGTTGGACGTCTTGTGCTACGGGTATGTTGTATAAACTTTCCTAGTGGGATACCACAGCGATGTAAGTCGTTGGCGCATTAATTTAGGGTTGGCTACAGGCCTGTAAGGCCACGTATCCGAGCATATCGAGCAAGTTATGGAGATTACCAAGGAACATCAAGGACCGTGTTTCACTTTTGGTTGTTAGAAATTGTTGGTGCAGTGCGGGCCTGTGGACATTCCGGACTCATTTCGGCTGTTTTACGTTTACCTTACGGGATTTATTCCTCTTTAGAGGTTTGCTTGCGGAAGACTGAGACGGTGTAGATTCGTTTATTGATGACGTAATCGTATGGCGTCCTACACCTACGGCACAATCACTCAACACGAGAGATGGTTAATCGGGTGCACGAGGGCCACTTGGTTATCGAACGGTGCAAACGTCGGGCAAGGGGTGTCATGTTTTGGTGCGCGATGTCACGAGACGTTGAGGATGCCGTACGAGCACGTGTTGTTTCCGCCGAACATATGTTCGCGGAATGTGGCAAAATACCATGGCCAGAAATAGGCATAAATGTTTTCGAATAAGGGCGCATGTAGCAATTCGGATTAGGGTTATATATACGATTTATAACGATTATAACAAAAAAAAATGTAATGTGACGCTACTCCTGGTACATATGTTGTAAACTGTGAGTATAGTTAAATATCTAATATGAACCTACCATGTTTACACGAATAAATTATTATGATTGTGAAGTATTATTTCATACTAGTATATAATGCCCCATATTTATCGATATGACTTCCATGCAAAGTATCGATTCTAAAGAAGTATGCAGAGCGAAGAAAGAACAGTTTGCCCAATATGGAATACTAGTGAAAATAGTAGAATGTCGTACGAGCACGTGTTGTTTGCGCCGAACATGTTGTAGCAAAATACCATGGCCAGAAATTGGCACATATATTTTCGAATAAGGGCGCAAGTAGCAATTCGGATTAGGGTGTAGTTCTTAATATTTTGCATTATTTATAACGATTATAACAAAAAAAAATTAATGTGACGCTACTACTGGTACACATGTTGTAAACTGTGAGTGTTGTTAAATATCTAATGTGAACCTACCATGTTTACACGAATAAATTATTATGATTGTGAAGTATTATTTCATACTAGTATATAATGCCCCATATTTATCGATATGACTTCCATGCAAAGTATCGATTCCAAAGAAGTATGCAGACGAAGAACAAATTGTCCAATATATTCCATAGGAATTCCAGTGGAAATCGTCATCGACAATGGTCGGCAATTTTCTGACAAACCACACGCGTTGCGTTGCTACGATACGACAGGACGGGGTTGAAATCTCGCTCGTGTCAGTCAGTTGTCAGTTGTCGTGTCAGTCAGTCCAGACAATTATTTCGATCCATCTTTCACCAAAGACATTTTTATGGCACAACTTTTCTTTCAATCTGTATGTCCAAGTCAACTATAATTTAATTTCTATAGTAAATAATATAATTTTGTTTCCGTTTATGTAAATAAATTATATTCTTAAAATTTATGTTTATTTTAGTTAAGCCAGCACGGGGATCGAACCGAACTCGAGTACTGCGAGCACTGTGACTACTAAACTACCTCGGCTCTTAAATTTTGTGTACCTAAATTGTTATAATAAAACGAAAACGCAATAGCCAAGTATAATCAGGTCACAATAAACTAAGAGAAGTGTTCTCTTTCGGTTGAAGTACACACCTCATGATCAACGGGAGGTCGTGCAGAGTTACCATGCGACGTGAGTCCGGCCTTCTCTGCAGACCGAGTGGTTCTCGTTATATGGTATAAGCAGGGTGCTGAATGTCCAATATATTCGTAAGTATAATTACAGAGTTTTGAGTATAGACAGTAAAATAGATAACTCGCATTCGACATTTATGACTACATAAAACATAATTGGAGATTTAAAAAAAAGGTTATCTAGACGATCCAACACCCTAGCTGGCCTCGATGCTATGGATTGCGGGTTCGAATCTCTAGAGTTAAACATTCGTGTGATGAATATGAAACATTCATATTCATCATACGAATTTACAACCCTGAACGTTGTACTTGAACCCATGTTTATATATCATTTACCGCTGTATTAGGAAATTGCGTGAAGACAAAAAATTGTATTGTTTAGTAGTTTTGTTATTTAGGTGTCAAAAATATTCTATTAATGGTATGTACCGACGATCTGGTTTGTTTTTATCCCAATTTTATGATCAAAATTGTTACTTTTATTAACAAATAACATTACCAATATGAAAACAAATATGAAAAACCAACCAACCAAAAAAAAGTCACGGTAGGCCGAGTGGTTGGGTGGTCGGAATTTCGAGTCAATAGACCCGAGTTCGATCCCCAGTTGGTAGGCTCGTACCAATGGGTTTTCAAAAACTTATGTACGAATATCGTTGTATTTCAACCGAAAGAGAACACTTCTTTAGTTTATTGTGACCTGATTATACTTGGCTATTGCGTTTTCGTTTTTATTATAACAATTTAGGTACACAAAATTTAAGAGCCGAGGTAGTTTAGTAGTCACAGTGCTCGCAGTACTCGAGTTCGGTTCGATCCCCGTGCTGGCTTAACTAAAATAAACATAAATTTTAAGAATATAATTTATTTACATAAACGGAAACAAAATTATATTATTTACTATAGAAATTAAATTATAGTTGACTTGGACATACAGATTGAAAGAAAAGTTGTGCCATAAAAATGTCTTTGGTGAAAGATGGATCGAAATAATTGTCTGGACTGACTGACACGACAACTGACAACTGACTGACACGAGCGAGATTTCAACCCCCGTCCTGTCGTATCGTAGCAACGCAACGCGTGTGGTTTGTCGGAAAGTGCCGACCCATTGTCGATGACGATTTCCACTGGAATTCCTATGGAATATATTGGACAATTTGTTCTTCGTCTGCATACTTCTTTGGAACCGATCCTTGCATGGAAGTCAATATTGATAAATATGGAGAAATAGGTCAAAAATATCGACAGTGTTTTTTTAAAATATCACGACAATAATTATAAGAATACTAAGTTTAATAGTGCAAGAAATTTTTACATGTCATAATTTTAATAAGAATTGGACATTTCTACATTTTTATTTAAAAAAAACAACTAGGTGAGGCTATACAATAGCGTTTGTTGCGTAGAAGTTTGTCGGGATTTATTTTCATTCTGATCTATGTGCAAGCAAAACAAACGGCTACAGGTACGGGTAAGTTATTTATTAGTCTATTTTTATATACCTATATGATGTAAGGTAGTTATATTTTTTATATAAAGCGTAAAATACTAAGCTTAATTTAAATGTGTGTTTTTTCTATTCTTGTTTCTTCTAGGAAAGACTCATTAATAATCCAGTTGGACGTCTTGTGCTACGGGTATGTTGTATAAACTTTCCTAGTGGAATACCACAGCGATGTAAGTCGTTGGCGCATTAATTCTTAGGGTTGGCTACAGGCCTGTAAGGCCACGTATCCGAGCATATCGAGCAAGTTATGGAGATTACCAAGGAACATCAAGGACCGTGTTTCACTTTTGGTTGTTAGAAATTGTTGGTGCAGTGCGGGCCTGTGGACATTCCGGACTCATTTCGGCCGTTTTTACGTTTACCTTACGGGATTTATTCCTCTTTAGAGGTTTGCTTACGGAAGACTGAGACGGTGTAGATTCGTTTATTGATGACGTAATCGTATGGCGACCTACACGTACGGCACAATATCTCAACACGAGAGGTGGTCAATCGGGTGCACGAGGGCACTTGGGTGTCGAACGGTGCAAACGTCGGGCAAGGGATGTCATGTTTTGGTGCGCGATGTCACGAGACGTTGAGAATGCTGTACGAGCACGTGTTGTTTCCGCCGGACATGTGGCAAAATACCATGGCCAGAAATTGGCACAAATGTTTTCGAATAAGGGCGCAAGTAGCAATTTGGATTAGGGTTATATATACGATTTATAACGATTATAACAAAAAAATGTAATGTGACGCTACTCCTGGTACATATGTCGTAAACTGTTACTATTGTTAAATATCTAATATGAACCTACCATGTTTACACGAATAAATTATTATGATTGTGAAGTATTATTTCATACTAGTATATAATGCCCCATATTTATCGATATGACTTCCATGCAAAGTATCGATTCTAAAGAAGTATGCAGAGCGAAGAAAGAACAGTTTGCCCAATATGGAATACTAGTGAAAATAGTAGAATGTCGTACGAGCACGTGTTGATTGCGCCGAACATGTTGTGACAAAATACCATGGCCAGAAGTTGGCACAAATATTTTCGGGGCGCAAGTAGCAATTCGGATTAGGGTGGAGTTCTTAATATTTTTGCATTATTTATAACGATTAAAACAAAAAAAAATGTAATGTGATGCTACTACTGGTACATATGTCGTAAACTGTTACTATTGTTAAATATCTAATATGAACCTACCATGTTTATACGAATAAATTTTTATGATTATAAAGTATTATTTCATACTAGTAGATTATTTCTCCATATTTATCAATATTGACTTCCATGCAAGGATCGGTTCCAAAGAAGTATGCAGACGAAGAACAAATTGTCCAATATATTCCATAGGAATTCCAGTGGAAATCGTCATCGACAATGGGTCGGCACTTTCCGACAAACCACACGCGTTGCGTTGCTACGATACGACAGGACGGGGGTTGAAATCTCGCTCGTGTCAGTCAGTTGTCAGTTGTCGTGTCAGTCAGTCCAGACAATTATTTCGATCCATCTTTCACCAAAGACATTTTTATGGCACAACTTTTCTTTCAATCTGTATGTCCAAGTCAACTATAATTTAATTTCTATAGTAAATAATATAATTTTGTTTCCGTTTATGTAAATAAATTATATTCTTAAAATTTATGTTTATTTTTAGTTAAGCCAGCACGGGGATCGAACCGAACTCGAGTACTGCGAGCACTGTGACTACTAAACTACCTCGGCTCTTAAATTTTGTGTACCTAAATTGTTATAATAAAAACGAAAACGCAATAGCCAAGTATAATCAGGTCACAATAAACTAAGAGAAGTGTTCTCTTTCGGTTGAAGTACAATAATTTCAAGGACCAACGGGAGGTCGTGCAGAGTTACCATGCGACGTGAGTCCGGCCTTCTCTGCAGACCGAGTGGTTCTCGTTATATGGTATAAGCAGGGTGCTGAATGTCCAATATATTCGTAAGTATAATTACAGAGTTTTGAGTATAGACAGTAAAATAGATAACTCGCATTCGACATTTATGACTACATAAAACATAATTGGAGATTTAAAAAAAAGGTTATCTAGACGATCCAACACCCTAGCTGGCCTCGAAGCTATGGATTGCGGGTTCGAATCTCTAGAGTTAAACATTCGTGTGATGAATATGAAACATTCATATTCATCATACGAATTTACAACCCTGAACGTTGTACTTGAACCCATGTTTATATATCATTTACCGCTGTATTAGGAAATTGCGTGAAGACAAAAAATTGTATTGTTTAGTAGTTTTGTTATTTAGGTGTCAAAAATATTCTATTAATGGTATGTACCGACGATCTGGTTTGTTTTTATCCCAATTTTATGATCAAAATTGTTACTTTTATTAACAAATAACATTACCAATATGAAAACAAATATGAAAAACCAACCAACCAAAAAAAAGTCACGGTAGGCCGAGTGGTTGGGTGGTCGGAATTTCGAGTCAATAGACCCGAGTTCGATCCCCAGTTGGTAGGCTCGTACCAATGGGTTTTTCAAAAACTTATGTACGAATATCGTTGGCTTGGACATAAAGACGGCGACGGGCTCACCACCTGTCACGTTGTCCCGAAAATATCTTCGGTGGAAGGTGGGTCGAAGGGACTTAATTGTCTAGACTCGACCTCTGTCTACCCCTGTATTGGGAATTGCGTATAGATTATTAATTTTTTTTTTATTTAAACCGGTTTTATTTTGTTGAAGACCTAAGTCGATAGCAACGTAATCTCTTCCTACGGTCACAATCGTCATACCTACATTACAGACAACAAAAAGCTTTCATAGTTTCTATGTTGAGAAAAGATATTTTAAGCATGCGTGAAGAGGCGTATAGAGGATATAAATGTAAATGTTATTTAAAATTGCCACTAATGCGTGTGGGGCATGCTGTCTCGGAGACAAGACCGTTGCCACGGAACGGCACAGGTCGTGGTTTGGAATCCTTCCAGTGTCAGTTGATTTTTAAATGTCTTATTAATTTTATATGCTTATTGACATTTAAATATACGCAACCAGGTCGTCCAATAGCAAGAGAGACATAGTGGAAGTCGCACGCGCTGTTGGCTACTTCGCAGGCAAGAGCAATGGTCTCGTTTAAACTGTACAGACCTGACTTCGGCACGGAAATCACTTGTCAGGTAACACGATGTATTAAATAAGGACATGATTATTTTAAGTTTTGTATTGAAAATTCTATTGGCTACCGACAGATGGCGGGATAACCAACAAAAAATACCAGATCAAATTTCACCAAACTTGTGACGGGCAGCAGCGTTTAAGAAGCATGGCGTGTACTGTGATCTCCGATCCGCTTGTCGAGCATGATGATAATGGAAAACGCTCGTCTCGGTAGAGGACTGTGTTTTGCAGTCGATTTCTATGGGCCGCTATGTATATCATATCCAATGTAAAAAAATCCAATCTTCTCGTCAATCTACACAAAATTAAGACTTACCTTTTGACAACGTGACAGGTGGTGAGCCCGTCGCCGTCTATATGCCAAAGTTAACGATGTAAATTGTACTTAATTTTCTTTGAAAACTCATTTGGTACGAGCTTACCTACGGATCGAAATCGTGTTTCTCGTCTCGAATTCCGATCACACCTCTCGACTGTCGTGACTATCATGTATTTACACAATTTCCCATACCTAAGGTAGACAATAGAGTAGTCTATACATATAAGTCTTTGCGAACCACCTTTATTCGAAGCCAATTTGGGACAACATGACAAGAGGTGAGCCCACCGTCTTTGTGTAAAGCTTGCGGTGCAATATATTTATATAGAATCATTCTCGTATATAAAGACCCTAATATAGACCGTATATATGGACCGTAAAGTAAATAAAATAAAATAAAAAAATTCTTATCCGTGTCCGTTGATTTATTAAATTTCTCATCAATTTAATTGATTTTTTCTAACAGGCAGTCACCGATTCATCAATACTGCCGCTATCTCATTGTGTATCACCGCTATGTATTACAATTCATGTCCGTCGACATGAATTGTTAGTGATTTTAAAATTATTCCACCAGAATTTAAAACAAATGAAACGACTTCCCTTTTTATCTTTAAATACATACATACATACATATATCACGCCTCTTTCCCGTAGGGGTAGGCAGAGACCACTTCTTTCCACTTGCTACGATGCTTACATACTTGTTTCGCTTCGTCCACTTTCATTATTTCCTTCATACATTCTCTTCGATTCAGGGTACTCTTGACCTGGCCTTTTTTCAGGACGTCCCTGATTTGGTCTTGAAACGTCCGCCTAGGTCTTCCCCTTCCTACACTTCCATTCACACTCGCCTTATATGCTTTTTTCGTCAATCGTTCTTCATTCATTCTCTCGACATGTCCAAACCATCTCAGCATACCTTTCTCAATTTTAGTCACTACATCTTCTTTCAGACCACAACGTTTCCTTATTTCACCATTCCTTATCCTGTCGCTCAGTTTAACTCCTAACATACTTCTTAATGCTCTCATCTCAACTGCATTTACTCTGCTTTCATGTTTCTTCTGCAATACCCAACTTTCACTTCCGTACATGAGTGTCGGAACCAAAACTCCCCTATGCACAGCCAAATGAGCCTTGTTAGACACCATCCGAATCACCTGCTCATAAAGGAGTGCAAAGCTCCATTCACCATGTTTCCAGCATTCACTCTTCTTTCAATATCACTCTCACACTTTCCATCTCTTGTGAACTTTGAACCCAAATACACAAATTCATTCACCTGTTCAATTTGTTCATCTCCAATCACTATATTGCAGTCTGTCATGACCTCATCTCTTTCAAACACCATTACTTTCGTCTTCTTTACATTCATCTTCATCCCCTTTCTAACAAAAGCTTCACTCATATCAGTTACCATCTCCTGCAACTCCTCGGCTGAAGACGCAAGTAATACTTGATCATCAGCATATAGAAAACATTTGACGAGTAACTCATTCATTCTCAACCCACTTTCATTCTCTTTTAAATCTGTCAAGCAATTGTCCATAAACAGATTAAACAGCCACGGTGACGCTACACATCCCTGTCTACACCTTTTTCGATATTAAACCATTCAGTGTATGCCCCGTTTATCCTTACACAAGCACAGGAATCCCTATAAAGTGATTGCAATGCTCGTATGTGGATACTGCTGACATCTTTCACGGACAATGCTGACCACAATTCATTCCTCACCACTCTATCATAGGCCTTTTCTAAATCCACGAACGTGCAATAGACCTTCTGGTTTTTAGCCAGACACTTTTCGGCTATGCACCGCAAGGAAAACACCTGATCCGTACACCCCATTCCCTTTCTAAATCCCGCTTGTGCATCCCATACTTTTTCGTCCGTTTCATTCACAACCCTTTCAATCAACACTTTCGCATACAATTTACCGACGACGCTGAGAAGGCTTATACCGCGGTAATTTACGCAGTCCTGCCGTGACCCTTTTCCCTTATATAATGGCACGATTACGGCTTTGCACCAGTCTCCCGGTACATGCCCATTTTGCCAGCATAAATTGGAAAGGCGGTACAGCTGACTAGCCACTAAGCCCTGTCCAGTCCTTAGCATCTCGACGGTAATCCTATCATATCCCGCTATTGCCGCAGAAACTTTCTTCGAGAACTACTTCTACATCCGGTTCCTGAAAGACTACTGGGTGCCGTCAAAAATGTTCCTGCTACTCCTGTGAGTCGTAAAATTTTATATCATTCTGTGGTTTGAGTGCATTTCGTGACTGTTGTGGCGTGGTACTTCGTGTCGACATCAAAAACTTTAATACTACAAAATTAATATCTGTGTTTGTTAAATATTATTAATGTTTTCATACTCTATATCGCATAATTCAGAATAAAGTAAAAAGATAATAATAAATTAGCTCATACACAAGTTAAATTATAATTCTATTCTCATTTAAAAGAGTCACCCGGCAATAGATATTAGACACGCTGAGTAGTCGCTCATCGCCCACGCATCATTTACTAGGAATTGATAACGCCGTCTCGCATTCGAGCCACTGTACCTTTTATAAGACTATTTTAATTATCGAGTTTTAACCTAGGCATTACGCTCAGTTTTATTTTACTATAACAGATACGCTTATGTCAAAAACGAGAGAAGTGAAAGACATAGATTTAGAAGTGAAAATGTCCGACATAGATTTAAATGTTTTAATTAAATTTATTGGGACCTTTGACGGTTCCAGAGACACGCTAATTCCGTTCTTAAATAACTGCCGAAATGCAATTAATTTGGCAACAATCACTCAACAAGACATACTTTTTAAATATATACTAAGTAGATTAACAGGAAAGCCGAATCCGTGTGTGCAATTAAAGAATTTACAAAATGGTCCCAACTCGAAGAATTTTTGAAAACACAATTTGGTGATAGGAAACATTACGCCCACTTATTATCCGACTTACAAAGTTGTAAACAACATCCTAGCGAAAATGTTAGCCAATATTCCCTGAGAATAGAATCTTGCTTATCGAAATTACTTACGGAAATAAATATCACGATACCTACCAAAAAGAAAGACGAACTATCCGGCCGAGTTGCCACAATGCAGGACTTAGCGCTCAATCGATTCATGATGGGACTCGACCCTCGGTTAGCAACAATAGTGAGATGTCGTGACCCGTCCACTTTAAACGAAGCAATAAATTTTGCTGCAGCAGAGGAAAAAATATTAGGCATTACATATAAGAGAAATGAATTTTCACACACTGAATCCAATACCTCGTACAGGCCGAACTTTAATTCCTCGTCCTCTCGACCACAAGGTCCGACGTCACCCACTAGGCCTCAAGGCCAATCATATTTTACAAGACAGGGTCAAGGTCAGTCTCCTAACGCCCAATCCCCTGTGTGTAGATACTGCAAAAATATTGGCCATACTATCGAAAATTGCCGCAAGCGGCAATACAACAACAGTCACCGCAATTCTAATTTTAAAAATAATAATAATGCCAACTCAGCTGTTCCTTTTACCATATCCACTGTTTCTAATACAAAGGCCGCATCAAATACTAACTCCGCTGATTATATCAATTCCGCTGTTCCTACTAAATCACCTAAACCTACCAAACTCTATGCACGCACAGCCCCAGTTCCTTCCGGAAAACCCATGTCAATCACTGGACCAATAAATAACGATAATGAAATTAAAATTTTTCAAATTAACACCGCCAATAACATACTACTTCCCATTGTAAAAATAAATACTTCAATATCTGATGTACCACTCACTCCTTTAGTTGATTCCGGCGCCTCAGTAAGCCTCATCAAATCAGCTTGTCTACCTAAATCGGTCAAGTTAGTAAAAGAATTCATACATCTAAAGGGTATCGATCCCGGCAAACATGCCCCTACGAAAACTCTGGGATACTTAAACTTAAAAATACATCATAAGTTCCCAACAACTGCTTATACAACATTATGTCATAAATTTCACGTAGTTGACAAAATTCATCTTCCTTTTGACGGAATAATCGGAATGGATATGCTTAATTATTTTGGTTGCAATATCGATTATAACAAAAACCTACTTACCATCGGTGATACCCATATAGAACTGCAATTCCATGAACCAATTTATTCTCTACCTCCTAGATCAGAAACAATGATTGAATGCTCCGTCTCCAATCCTGAAATAAAAGAAGGATTAGTCCTTGATCAGAAACAATTCGGAAATATCCTTATTGCGAATTGTCTAGTTAGGGTAAAAGAAAACAATAGAATCAATATATCAGTAATAAACACTTCCGACTCACCTGTAACATTTAAATCAAATTTAAATATTCAACTGACCCCTATAAACCCTGATAATATAACTAATTCACCTCACTCTAACTCACTTATCAATTCTATAACGGAGCATCAAAGCCAAAATAATGACTCATACCTCCGAACTCAAGACGTTTTGAACCTTCTCCGAACCAGACACTTAAATATAGAAGAAGCTAACGCCCTACTACATGATATATGTTCCGAATATTCAGATATATTCTATATTCCCGGAGATAAACTAACATATACAACTGCAGTTAAACCTGAAATAAGAACTACGTCCCAGAACCCAATTCATGTAAAATCATATCGTTTCCGAAATTCACAAACCAGAAGTAGCCAAGCAAATTGACCAAATGTTAGACCAGGGAATAATAAAACCATCTATGTCTCCATGGTCCTCTCCAATTTGGGTAGTCCCCAAGAAGTTAGATGCCTCAGGAGAACAGAAATGGCGGGTAGTTATAGATTATCGGAAACTCAATGACGTCACTGTCTCCTATAGTTACCCACTCCCTCAGATATCAGAAATTTTAGATCAGCTAGGACAAAGTAAATATTTTTCGACACTCGACCTCGCTTCTGGATTTCACCAAATCCTGATGCATGAAAAAGATGCACCAAAAACAGCCTTTAGCGTGCCTCAAGGGCATTACGAATTCACTCGTATGCCATTTGGCCTTAAGAATGCACCTGCAACATTTCAGCGACTTATGAATACCGCACTCGCTGGCCTCCAAGATATCCGCTGCTTTGTGTACCTAGACGACGTGGTAATCTATTCACATGACCTTAGTAGCCACATCGAGAACCTACAAATAGTCTTTCAACGCCTAAAATTTAATTTAAAATTGCAGCCCGACAAATGCGAATTTCTGCGCCTAGAAGTAGGTTATCTTGGCCATGTCATCACAGAAAAAGGTGTTAAACCAAATCCGGAGAAAGTTGAAGCTGTTACTAAATTTCCAAACCCCAAGAGCCCCAAAGACATTAAATCTTTTCTCGGCCTTGTTTCGTATTATCGTAGATTTATTCCTAATTTCTCCAAAATCTCTAAACCTCTGACTCATCTCCTTAAAAAGGACGTTCCTTTTATTTGGGAAAATCAACAGCAAGTCGCATTCGATAAACTTAAACACAAGCTGACCACAGCGCCTGTCTTGATGTACCCAGACTTTTCCAAACCCTTTGTTCTGACTTGCGACGCTTCTAATTACGCAATCGGTGCAGTCCTTTCCCAGGGACCAAAAGGGCATGAAAGACCAATAGCGTATGCATCTCGGACACTCAATAAAAGCGAAATTAATTATAATACCACAGAAAAAGAACTTCTTGCTATACTTTTTGGTTGTAAAACTTTCCGCCCATATCTATACGGCCGTAAATTTTATAGCATTACCGATCATAGACCACTGACCTGGCTCATGAATCACAAAGACCCAGGCAGTAAACTTCAAAGATGGCGTCTCAAACTTTCAGAATACGAATATGAGATAGCCTTCCAAAAGGGTAAACTAAACGCAGCCGCTGACGCACTTTCCCGATACCTCGTTAATCCCATTGAGAACATTGACCCACTGAATTTAGACGATAATATCAGCCCTTTTGATGGTGATCGTAATATAGACTTCAGCCCCCTTAACCTACCTGATATCGCTCGAGATCAACAGCCACTGCTTCCAAACCCACAGGTTCCTGAAATAACCAACTCTGATATCAACTTACCCACAACAACCCCTAGTCCACAGCTTGTTTCCGATTCCAATATCAACCAACCTTCTACTTCCCGCCTAGTTCCTCAGTCGGCCGATGACTTACCATTGGAACCACACTTTGACGATGACCCTCCTTTGACGACTTCACCAACCCAAGACAGCCCGAACCACAACGAACCTGAAAACAGACAAAATATACTTAATAATAATTATGCACAATTTTTAAAAACAATAAATAGCATAATTAAAAACAATAATCCCTATATAGAAGAAATACTAACTGAAATAGACGAAAAAAATGAAATTTTAAGTAAGGAACGGACCTTACACTCTTACCTTAATTTTGTTCATAACGGTCGCTCTATTTATTTTCTTTTTACCAAAGTCAATCACTTTGACAACGCGAGTTATGAAGACATATATACATGCCTGCGAAATCTACGTAACTCTCTTATCCAAAAAACTGCAACCCCAATTAGTATAACTGATTTTAAGGAATTTCGAATCTCACTCCTACACAAAGCTATATAACATCATTCTATTTCTTTTCCATAATACTAATATTCTCGTCACAATCCACCGCAACACCATTATATTCCCTACACTTAGTGAAATAAAAAAAAATCCTCCGCGAAAACCACGACATTCCCATCGCCGGTCATTTAGGCAGTGTAAGGATGTTAAAGCGAATCCAAGAAAGGTATCACTGGAAAGGGATGCGTAGCAATATCGAGAATTATGTAAAATCCTGCAAACTTTGCCAAGAAAATAAAGCGCTCCGTAAAATTCATAGAAGTCCTATGCAAATAACCACAACATCTAATGCCCCTTTCCAACGTCTAGCGCTGGACATAGTTGGTCCACTACCGGAAGCGGGTCCAGCTAAACTAAAATACATACTTACCCTACAAGATGAACTCACCAAATTTTCACTAGCATATCCTATCAGGTCGACTACAGCTGAAGAAACCAGCGAATGCCTATTACACTCTGTTCTACATCTCTGTTCGGAATTCCCAAAACCATTTTAACAGACCAAGGCACTAACTTCTCTGCAGAACTTTTTAAGAAGACATGTGAACATTTTAAAATAAAACAATTGTGGTCAAGTCCATATCATCCACAGACACAGGGTGCACTTGAACGTAGTCACTCTACCTTGAAAGAATACCTTAAATCCTTCGTAAATGAAGATCAAGACAATTGGCCCCGCTACATTTACACTGCCATCCTCGCTTATAATACTAATGTTCACTGCACAACAAATTATACACCTTACGAACTTGTATTCGGCCATAAACCTTTTATCCCGGACTCGATTTATCATTCACCTCCTAATGTTACTTATCCAGAATATTTAAAAATGCTTTGTCATCGTCTTAATTTTTCAAGAGACAAAGCTATTTAAAACATTCAAAATTCGAAAGAAAAATCAAAATCCTATTACAATAACCATACAAGACCTGTACGATACAAGATAGGAGATCTCGTTTACTTCAAGAACCATCTCCGGCTTAGAAAAGCGCTATCTCCATTGTGGAAAGGCCCATACAAAATTCTAAAAGTACATGATAATAATACCGCAACTCTTCTTATCAATCGTAGACACGTAAGGCATCACTTTGATCAAATTAAACTAGCTACAGCTAACTCTGTTTAGGTTAACTTACTCTAAGAGTTTAAATAATAATATTCCCTTTTCAGAATTACATCATAATGCAATTTCTGCTCGTCACTTCACAGAAATTTATTCAATCCATCGATAACAGCCCCGGTATTTATTTCGACTACTCTGGAACGGCAAAAATAATAAGTGACTATACGCACATTATAATTCCAATAGATATTTCATTTGCAACATCTCATATCGAAAACATAAAGTCTGTTTTCGGCACAACACGCTTTCTATGTCAAAAAAGCGAATTAATTAAAAACTATGAGTGCAACAATACGATACAACCACTTGAAGTTTTATTTAGAGATATAATTCGTGATTACAATTCTGTCTCACATCTTTTACCTACTCATTCTAAAAGATCTGCTTGGTTCTCCGCTGTAGGAACTGTTTTTAGATATGTATTCGGCACACTAAATGAGGATGATGCACTTAAGTATAATCAAGCTATTAGAAAACTACAAAACTCAGACAGAGAGTTGGCCACTAAACTTGCTCAAAACATTTTCATTTCTAAATCTGCAATCGCGAATTTTAATCGGTCAGTAGCAGAGCTAAATAAGAACCAGTTCCTTTTAAATGATGCAATGGAAAAGATATCGCTAGCTGTTCAAAACATTTCGGAAGTGACTAATTCCATGTATTTTCGAAATAATCTTAATGAAATACTTAGTGTACTGCAAGTTCATTTATTAATATTCTCATATAAAATGGAAGATATTGTAAATAGCATTTTATTCGCAAAAAGTAACACTTTACATCCCTCAATTCTTACTTCACGACAACTCTTTAATGAGATCATGAGTAACATCAAGAACTTACCCAAACACAAGGAATTCCCGTTAGAATTGAACATAGACAACATTCACTCATTGATCAACTTGTCAGATATTATATCATACTATCTTAACGATAAGTTAGTTTTTGTGATTAAAATGCCTATGGTTGATCTAGCTACCTATAATTTATACAGATGTATCCTTACCAGTTCCACATGATATCAAAAAGCCAAACTCTTTCGCTTTGATAAGTGCATATAAACCATATATAGGATTAAGTGAAGATCGTAAAACGTACTTTTATTTAGATAATTTAGATATTTCATGTAAAGTAATTATTAATAAGCTTCTTATTTGTAAATCTATTGATGTTTCTAGTGTCATAACGAATCCCACTTGTGAAACTGATCTAATGACCAAAGTAATTAATGTACTCCCTAGTAATTGTAAAACCAATTTCATATTTGGCAATATTAATATTTGGCACAAGCTAAATGGCAACAATTGGATATTTACGCAATCAAATCCAGTTAAACTTACTGTTGAATGTAACTCAAGTTATGTAAAGGACAATGTCATAACAGGGACAGGAATCTTAACTCTAGAACCGACATGTGTCGCATTTTGTAAACAAATTAAATTAGAAGCAAAAGAAAATATTAAAATTATTACTAAGCCTATTATCTCAAATTTTAACATTATCAATGACACCTGTTGCAATATGAACAAGTTCTTAAAATTAAATCTCGACATCTCACAATCCAAAATTGAAAATGTAAATTTTGACAACATAAAATTCATTGAATATAATTTACCAGATCAATTACAAATGGATGATGACTATCCGCTTCCTGATGACACGGTCCTCAATTATGCTGGTTTCTCCATTAGCTTAATCACTATAATCATAGTTATATGTATTATTGTTAAAATTACTAATAAATGTTCATTTTTATGTGAAAATAAATTAAATGAACCGGTTCCCGAAGACATATCCCTTCCAGCTCTTATTCCAACCACTCCGCCCCTCTTACGCGCTACCTAATTAACATAAATATATTTATATATACCTACATATATATATATATATATATATATATATATATATATATATATATATATATATATATATATATATATATATATATATATATATATATATATATATATATATATATATATATATATATATATATATATATATATATATATATATATATATATATATATATATATATATATATATATATATATATATATATATATATATATATATATATATATATATATATATATATATATATATATTACATACTACCTTTCCCTTCCAAAACCTTGTTTCTAGCAAACTCACTTTGTAACCGTGAGTTTACTTTTGTTGGGGGAGGTGTTATACCCCGCTCTATCATTCGCCTTTTGCTTACCATTACCTTATTCTGCCCTGTCAGCTTTTCCTTTGTTTTCCTCGCTCCCATGCATACCACACACCATTCATTCCAATCCTAACTCTCATCCGCGCCGGTTCATTTTCTATTCCAGTTTAATCAATTGTATTTTTTTTAAAAACCTAAATCAAAGGTTCCATATAATAGAACGATGTATAGATATCCTGTGCGTGAACGAAACCAAGAGGAAAGGATGTGACACCACGGTTCATGGTCCCTACACGGCATACTGGTCGGGAGTCCCCCAAACCAGCCGAGGCTCTCAGGGAGTTGGTGTGATTCTTTCCTCTCGAATAGTTGAATGTGTGATAGAGCATGAATGTGTAAGCCCAAGACTCCTCTGGGTTAGGTTAAAAGTTGGACTCACCCGCTTGTTTATCCTTGGGGTCTATGCACCGACGGATCTGCAAGGGGGTGGGTCATTAAAAGCCCAAAAAGAGAGAGAGGAATTTTGGGATAGCATGAGAGAGGTCTTGAATAAATGCGGAGAAAATGAACGGATCGTGATGTTAGGGGACCTTAATGGGTGGGTTGGAGTAAAGCGTGATGGGTATGAAGGAGTACTGGGTACATTTGGGGACAAGAGAGTGAACGAAAATGGGAGAAGCCTACTTGAAGTATGCCTGGAATGGAATCTGTGCGTGGCCAATACAATGTTTGATTACAAAAAGATCTATTTGTATACAAGAATTGCGGGTGAGTCTAGAAGTATAATTGATTTTGTTATTGTGGATCAAAGATTGAGGAAGAACCTGCTAGACACTCGAGCGTACCGCGGTGTAGGCCTTGACACAGACCATTCCTGGTCATAACCCGAATACATGGCATCTTTAAACGATGGCGACACCGAGGAGCTGAGCCTACGAGTGTTTTGGACAGAATAAAAGTGGAAAATCTCCAAGAAAAAGATAAGAAAGACGAGTATGTAGAGAAACTGATAGAAAGTTTTAAAGGCATAGAAGAGATATGTGTGATTGAAGATTTGTGGGAGACATTTAAAAAGGAGTCGTGAATGTTGCTGTTGAGGTATGCGGAGTAGCTAAACAAAGGAAAGAAAGAAAGAAGTATAATGTGTGGATGGATAAAGATGTACAAAAGGCTGTGCAAGAAAAGAAGAAAGCGTGGTTGGATTGGTTAGCAACAAAAGCTAACCAAAAACTTCAAAAGGCGACGAATGACGAGATAAAGGAAGCGAGAAAGAAGTATAAAAGATTCAAATCAGCTGCAAAAGATGTTGTGACTAGAAAGAAAGAAGAACAAAAGGATGATTTTGATAGGAGGCTCACTGAAGATTTCCAGTCAAACATCAAGTTTTTCTGGAAATCCGTCAATACAGCCAGAGGAAAAACCTCTACCTCGGAGCTGAATACAATCAGGAGTCAAGATGGGAGCATTATAAAAGGAGAAGAATATCTGTTAAAGAGATGGAAAGAGTATTTTGAATGTTTATTTGAAAGAGAGGAAGTGCAGGTACAACACCCGGCACCTTCCATGGTTAATATAAATGTTGATGACAGTGAGATAAGCGTGGATGAAATAGTTAATGGGTTGAAAAGTATGAGATTTGGTAAGGCTGCCGGATATGATAGGATTACCGTCGAGATGCTAAGGACTGGACAGGGCTTAGTGGCTAGTCAGCTGTACCGCCTTTTCAATTTGTGCTGGCAAAATGTGTATGTATATCTTCGCTCCCTGTTCTGACTCATTTACTTAATTTTAGCATTTCCTCAAAATATTTTCCTCGGGTATGGAAAGATGCCATTCTGATCCCGCTCCCCAAAAAAAATAATCCTTGCACCTTGTCTGACTATCTTTCTATATCTATCCTTCCGTTCCTCTCAAAAGTTTTGGAACTTTTAGTTTTTAACAACTTTATAATATCATAAATAAAAATTTCCTTCTCGATCCTTTTCAGTCAGGGTTCAGACCTGGTCATAGTACGGCTACCGCATTAATAAAAATTATTGACGACATTCGGTGGGGTATGGACAGTAAGCAGCTTACGATACTTACGCTATTAGATTTTAGTAATGCCTTCAATACTGTGGATTTTGATTTATTATTGTGTGTGCTGCGTTCGATTAACATATCTCCAGACATAATTGAATGGTTTCAAAGTTATCTGTGTGGTCGTCGGCAACGTGTTTCAATAGGTAATGTTGTATCTACTTGGCATGATCTACTTGCCGGCGTACCGCAGGGTGGTGTGTTGTCTCCCCTCTTATTTTCTGTGTGTATCAATACTATCACTCCACGAATATCTTCTCTCTACCATTTGTATGCAGACGATCTTCAGATTTACTCATAAACATCACTTGGTAACTTGGCCAATGCCATTAACGACACTAATTTGGTTCTTGCTTCAATCCACGATTGGAGCAGGTGTTTTGGTCTCAATTTGAACCCTAATAAAACCCAAGCTATAATTGTTGGAAATAGAAACCAGATTTCCAAAATTAACGTAAATATATGACCTGAAATTTGTCTTGATGGCAATGTTGTACCCTTTAGTAAATCTGTTAAAGATCTAGGACTATACATAGATCAGTATCTTTCTTGGTCGTTGCATATCAAAGAGACAAGTAAAAAATTGTTTGCAGCCTCCTCTTTACGAAGATTGCGCAATTTTCTTCCCATTCCCACAAGAATTTTATTGGCACAGACTATTACTTCCCATCCTAGACTATGCTGATGTATGTTATTCGAACATCACTGAGGAGAATCTTAATAAACTTGAGCGTCTTCAAAATTTCGTTATTAGGTTCATATTTGGTCTTCGCAAATATGATCATGTATCAGAGTTTGGCTCTAAGCTCAAGTGGCTCCTTATTAGACTTCGTCGGAATTCCCACATTCTATCTCTGCTGTACTGTGTACTATTTGATCCTAATACGCCGAACTATCTCAAGAAAAAGTTCGAGTTTATGGGCGAAAATAAAGACCATTCAAGATTGGCAGACAAATTAATTTTGCGAATGCCCGCCCATAGCTCGAATTTTTATCATTCCTCCTTTCACGTAAAAGCAGTGTCGCTGTGGAATTCGCTCCCGGTTGACATAAGGAGGGCTCAGAGCCTTGAATTATTTAAAAATAAAATCAAACCGTATTATTTAGGAAAATTAATGGGATAATTTTGAATTTTTTCTTTTTCTTTACATATGTATTTGTTTTCGTTGATTCGTTCGTAATACTAGAAACAAACACAAGCTTAACGCCAGGTTCTAGACTCCATAGAGTTACTCCACGCTTCTACAACAAAATCCCGGTAAATGAGTTCAAGGTACCTTCGTTGTTTCCGATACTTTAATACAAGTGTTATTTATATTATTGTCACGAAAGCCGAGATGTTGGCTGGACGGAATTTCGAGTCAAGAGACCAGAGTTCGATCCCCAGGTGGCAGGTTCGTACCAATGGGTTTTTCAAAAACTTATGTTCAAAAACTTAGAGTCGAAGGAACTTAATTGTCTTGGCTAGACCTCTGTCTACCCCTGTATTGGGAATTGCGTGAAGATATTTATTTCTTTATTATTAAATTTATGGTGGTCGGAATTTCGAGTCAAGAGACCCGAGTTCGATCCCCAGGTGGCAGTACCAATGAGTTTTTCAAAAACTTATGTTCAAAAACTTAGAGTCGAAGGAACTTAATTGTCTTGGCTAGACCTCTGTCTACCCCTGTATTGGGAATTGCGTGAAGATATTTATTTCTTTATTATTAAATTTATGGTGGTCGGAATTTCGAGTCAAGAGACCAGAGTTCGATCCCCAGGTGGCAGGTTCGTACCAATGGGTTTTTCAAAAACTTACGTACTAATTTTATCTTTCTTTATTATTAAATTTATGGTGGTCGGAATTTCGAGTCAAGAGACCAGAGTTCGATCCCCAGGTGGCAGGTTCGTACCAATGGGTTTTTCAAAAACTTATGTTCAAAAACTTAGAGTCGAAGGAACTTAATTGTCTTGGCTAGACCTCTGTCTACCCCTGTATTGGGAATTGCGTGAAGATATTTATTTCTTTATTATTAAATTTATGGTGGTCGGAATTTCGAGTCAAGAGACCCGAGTTCGATCCTCAAGTGGCCGTACCAATGGGTTTTTCTAAAAACCTATGTACAAATTATATCGATGGCTTGGACATAAAGGCGGCGACGTGCTCACCACCGTTCACTAACACGTTGTCTCAAAAATATCTTCGGTGGAATGTGGGTCGAAGGGACTTAAATGTCTAGACTAGACCTCTGTCTACCCCTGTATTAGGAATTGCGTGAAGATATTTATTTCTTTATTATAACATTTATTGTATTTAAATTTACTTATAAGTCACGATAGCCGAGTGGTAGGGTGGTCGAAATTTCGAGTCAAAAGAACCGAGTTCGATCCCCAGGTGGCAGTACCAATGAGTTTTTCAAAAACTTACGTACTAATTTTATCTTTCTTTTATTATTTATAAAAGTTTTTTTTTGCCAGACCTCAATTTCTATTGAACGTTTCTACGTTCCAGTCAGCGTGCTTTCTTTTGTGCCGGCCATGGAAGACGTGGCAAGAGTTGTACCTCGCAGAGCAGTGCAGCCAACGATATCGCAGTCCACTAGAGAGGACGGCTGGAGATACAGCGTAAATAAACTGTTCCATTTATATTGTTATATCTATGACAGAAAATATATTGGATTGCTTTTGCTTTTCATACTAATGGTTTTATTGCTCGTTTGGACAAATGTAACATTGTCATTTATAAAACGGCACATGATCGAGTATCTTTTGGTATATATTTTTACGACATTTCCACAGACTTGTTGGTTCCATGTTTGGTATTGTATTTCGAATATATATTATTTTAGATTTATTGTTGAGCATTGATTAAGATTATGAAATAAATATAGGTAATAATATTTCTTTTGTAATAATATTTATATTCCCGTGGTGTTAAGAATGCCATACCTTTTTTTTGTCGTGGATTTCGTAAGGACTGACTAAGAACAAAGCTCTGACAATCTGCTAAATATTGTACTACAGGGGATACGAGTTAAACGCTTTGTGGCTAGTTAGTAACTATAACGTCGTGAATATATACTCCTTGTTAGTAACGCACAGATCTATCTACTTGTATATTCAAAAGCGGTCGCTCAACTACCGACAGATGGCAGGATTAAAAAAAAATCTTCACGCAATTCCCAATACAGGGGTAGACAGAGGTCAAGTCTAGACAATTAAGTCCCTTTGACCCACCTTCCACCGACGATATTTTCGGGACAACGTGACAGGTGGTGAGCCCGTCGCCGTCTTTATGTTCAAGCCAACGATGAAATTCGTACATAAGTTTTTTGAAAAACTCATTGGTACTACCACCTGGGGATCGAACTCGGGTCTCTCGACTAGAAATTCCGACCACCCAACAACTCGGCTATCGTGACTTTTTGGCGGGATTTCGAAAATATACCGAGCTAACCGGTGACATTATTATTACACAAAATTCACAAGAGAAAATAATTACATTATATTGTAATTATTTTCTCATAATTCCCAATCCTGGAGTAGGCAGAGGTCTAGACAATGTAGTCCTTTCGACCCACTGTGAAACAGCGTGATATGTTGGTTTCCATCGATAATAGATATCGAATATTTATAATATATAGTTTGAAAATATACATAAAGGTGTCAAGGGAAGTGAAGAACTGTTGACTTATATGATTTTGCATCTATATATTACGATTTTTTCTTTATAAAACTAAACTTTCAGATATTTCAATTTTGTGCTAAAATTCAGAACTAAAATTAGATTTACACAATAATTATTTTTTTAATAACAGGGCATTACGGGGAACTGAGCTCCGACGTGCTGCTCGCTACTCAGAGTGCAGTGCTGCAGCGCGTTTCTAGACAGACAGCGCGCGGACGTTTGTTCGGTCTCCGATACATTGGGAAACGGTGCAAGTGCGTCGCTGTTGGTGGATGTCAGATGTAAGTATTTTAATTGATTCTAGTGTTTTTGGTTCAACTAAAATTTTAATCAATTTTCTATGCAATTTAATATGAATTTACAGAGGTAACAAGAGGTTTAGACCATTTAGTGGTACAACATAATGGGCGGTGAGCCTGTCGCCGTATTTATATCGTACATACGTTTTGAAAAAGTCTAGTACCTTCTGGAGATCGAATTCGGTTCCCTTGAGTGGAATTTCGATCACCCAACTACTCGGCTATCGTGACTTCTTATAATATTCGTTAAGCAATATTTAAAGCAATGTTATAATATTATTCCATTCACTCATTGTGCACTCCACAGACGCAGCAACTCTCCGGCCGCAGCTCGAGTGCGACGCGCACGGAGTGCCGCAGTGAGATCCGAACCCGCTCGTGTTGGGGGAGGACCATCTTTCATGAATATCTTAAGTCAAGCCTTATATCACATATACCATACCATCACAATAGCCGAGTGGTTGGATGATCGGATTCGAGTCATAAAACCCGAGTTCGATACCCAAGCTTCGTACTAATGGTTTTTTTTCAAAACTTATGAATGAAAAGTTGAAGAGAAAAAATGTCTTTAAGATTTCAACTGACACGGGCGGGATTCGAACTCGCGACCTCTGCCGAACCGTGGCAACGCTCTTACCTCCGAGCCAGCGTTCCTTACACGCATCAGTTGAAATTTTAAATTTGTATTCTCTTTTTCTTTACTTATGCCTGTTTTGGCACCGGCGCCATCTATTGTCCCATTTGCACTTATTGTCCCATTTGCACTTATTGTCCCATTTAAAAAAATATCTTTAATTATATTACACAAAGGTTAAGTATAACAAATATGCTTTAAAAATCAATAAAATTGCGTAGCGAAAAGTTGAAGTTACAACTGGCTCCTGGTACAACCTGAGCAACATCAGCGAGTGACTGGCTCTCCAGCGCTCACTCGCTGAGCAAAGAGGACCACGCGGCTCTGTCAATGATTTCTTAATGTAGTTGGCAGACTAACCAAAACGCACCTGCGCTCGGACCTGCGCAGTCGAGCTCCGTGCGCGGGATGTCGGAGTCCTGGGGGTTGAGCCAACCGGCACGTGGGGAGTATTAGTGTCGCGAGGCAACACGCACCTTCGGTACTGATTTCACGCTTAACGGTAGCCCCTCCGCTAGCCACTGATGGAGTAATGGCCACGTGTCCCGTCAGAGGGCCACAGCTGAGGGGTGCGGGGTTCACAGAGATTATCTGTGGTGGTGAAGGCCATGCTGACGGAGTAAGTGAAGGTATCGGTGGGTGGTATCCTTCGAACTGGAACGAGCACCCGATATCGCGCTGTAAGCCAGCCCTGCGCTCCTATACTTCCCTGGTAATCCTTACGTCTGAATTCTTTTAGAGTAGAACGTTCCCAAAGGTGCGGGCTTCGTGGAGCGTGGAAAGCTGGGGAAATAAATTTTACAAGCAAAACAACAAAGGAAAAACATTCTCACATACATACCCAAAATCCAATTCCGATTGATAACTCGTTGGTGCAAAGAGTGTCCGGTGTCCTAGAAACATGGTACACGTGATGACAACTATAAAATAAAAAGATCAAACACGTTTCGTCGATAACCGACATACAAATATAAAATTCATTAATGGTTACAATAATTAAGAAAATAGTTAGATAAGATAATAATAAACAACTAAAACAATAACTATTAATGTCAATCAACCGTCAATACGTATCACATTAAAATAAAAAACGATAGACAATAGAAAAAAAAGGTATTAAAAAAATAATAATTAGTAATAATAATTTTATACATAAATCATTTAATGAATAAAAGCACATGTAACAATTAACTCTTTCCATCCTTTGTCTACCGTGTTAATTATATTAACATTATACCCAATCACAGCCCGCAACGAAATCATTCCTGAAAACTTACTTCCTACCGTTACTATTTACTATTAAATATTTTTTTTTATCTACTAAGACAGAATTATGAAAACCGCTTCAAGTTAAAAAAAAATGGTCGCAAATAAAAAAAAACATATATGTATACAAATAAAATTGATGTTCATTATAATTTAAGTTCATTTATGTCATAAAAACATTTCCCTATTAACCATCTGTAAAGAGTGGATTTAAATTTTTTAACAGGGAGCTCTCTTATAAATTTGGGAATTTTATTATATACTGTGATTGCCATCATGAAACAATTTTTTTCACATAATTTGGTTCTACACCTTGGTATTTTTAATTTTGATGGGTCTCTGTATTTTGTCCTAGAATTTATATCATCTTCATATCTAAACCTGATAAAGTTAACATCTTAAACTTATGAAACAGCGGTTTACAAGAAGTTAGTGGTCCAACTCCACAAACAGCTCTTACACATTTTTTTTGCACAATGAAGGCTCTTTTAATATGGACAGAATTACCCCATATAAGAAGGCCATATCTTAAAACTGACTCAACGTAACCAAAATATGCAGTTAAAGCCGTCTTTTGGCTCGCTGTTCTTCGCAGTCGTTTTAAGGCGAACACAAATCGATTCAGTTCAGTGATATATATAATAATATAGATATATATTATCTAAAGAATGAGGAAGAGTTGAGCCTTGTGAATCCGTCTCTTTTTTCGGAATAACTCTTGATGCAAAACTCCTATGGGCTCCCACATATCCCAACTTGCGTGTAGATTAAGCTCTACAGCATATGCGATAAGAAAAATAAGATTCCTAACTGATGTACAAACGGCTAGAATTGTTTATTCTAGTTACTCCCGTAGCACAATGTCAAATGGTATTATGCTATGGGGTCACGCAGATGACAAAGAAACAATATTTCTTTTATTAAAGAGGGCCACCAGAGCAATATATTGTATAGATTCCAGAGCCACTCTTAGAGAGAAATTAATATATTAAAACTAGCCTTACAATAAATAAACGAATTTAAAATTTAAATACTTGTAACATTAATACTATTCGAAAGAATTCTGATGTACATTATTTAAATACAAGGAATAAACCCTAGCTAGTAACATCGGTTACTAGACTCCATTGAGTAACTCATTCATAGGGCGGTGTACACCCTTCTACAACAAAATCCCATTGCCCACAATGTATTTATAATTTAATAAACATATATCTTCACGTAGTAATTTTAAAAATATGGACCCAATTGGCATGTAAAGTCGATTATTTAACTTTATCTATATCTACTTACTCTTTCTCTTTTTCTTCTATCTACTTACTTACGTTTTGGTTATATCACCGTTTTATAGTAAAAATACTCATACTTACCAGTCTATGTATTTCTTCCAAATTAGTCCGATCATAAACTAAATAATACACAAATCTCCACATAATAGTGACACATATAGACGCAGTTTGCGGGTTACCTCGTGGAAGTTACAGCCGCAGACAACGGGCCGTTTAAATTATTTTCTTGGTTGAGATAATAGCAAATTGCCATTCAAAATATATTTATATCAAATTAATTACAACAGATACAACATTACTTAATGGCATGCAAAAGTTCACCACAGAACGTGTACCTTTAACGTAAGTAGCATTTGCCGCAATCGCCACACATTTATTTTCAGAGATGGTTACCCCGCTCTCCGTCGGCAGCCATTGCTAACGCTTTCCTCTTATTTGCCGTCGGAGCCGGGCTCCGACCAGAAGAAAGGTATGTAGCGACTATCAAAGAAATAAAACACTCATACCAATTTGTAAGAAAACGTTTTTGAGAACGAACTAAGTCTGATTAATGTTTGTTACTTTGTGGCGCTATGCACATTAAACGCGTGTGTCGATTTGAATGGTTCTTACATCAATCAATTCATATTAGACCTGCGAATTGCTGAGATATGAGTATAATTGTAAATATTTAACGACCTCAATGGACGAGTGGCGCACACTCCGGTTTTCATGGCGTCGCCAGCTCCGAGCCGGGCTCGATCCCCGGTGGGGCCAATGTAGAAAACACTTTTCTAAATTTTCTCAGGTCTGGGTGTTTGTGGTACCTCAGTTGTTTCTAACTTCATGAGATAAGTTACTTACTTTTGGATCATCTGTTTACGTAAATATTATTCAGTATGAAGTCCAATTAGTTGGTATTACCCAAATGTTTAACATTGGGTGTCGATAATGTTATACATTTGGTCTTTTGGCTAGTAAATAATTATTATTGTATACATATTTATAAACATAAAACTATGGAAAAAGGAAGTTTTTAACACAAGCATTAATTTTATACAGAGCCCGCATAAATTAATTGTAAAAAGAGTTTTCTCATTCCGATAACTTAGGGTTGTTACTCTGTCGAAGGGAAACAAGATGAAAAACATGTGAGCATTTCTGTTAATTCGTGTGATAATTTGGGTTAGGGCGTAGGGTTGCGCGCAACACTAAAATCTATGTGATAAAGATTATTTCGGTACTCGCAATATTTCTGTTGCCAGCTTTTATAAGTGTTATATGAAGAGTTTTCTCATTCCGATAACTTAGGGTTGTTGCTCTGTCCAAGGGGGAAACAAAATGAAAAACATGTCGTAAGCATTTCTGTTAATTCGTGTGATAATTGGGGTTAGGGCGTAGGGTTGCGCGTAACACTAAAATATATGTGATAAAGATTATTTCGGTACTGCAATATTTCTGTTGGCAGTTTTATAAGGTGTTGTCCTAGTTCAAATTGATAATTTCTGTTATAACATTGTTAGTACTCCAGTTTAAATTTGTTGGTCAAAACTAGATCAAGCATAATTTCAATAAAATATGCAGACAATCATCTTAAAATTAATTTAAACATGGAAAGAAACAATAAAAAGAAGTTATTTCTGAGTGATTTCTGTAAAAATATAAATAAATAATAATAAATAAATATATTACACAATTCCCAATACAGAGGTAAACAGAGACACCTTTCACCGAAGATATTTTCGGGACAACGTGACAAGTGGTGAGCCCGTCGCCGTTTTAAATATATACATACATCAAACATTCTTAAAGTCCATTGATCGATACTAGTGTAGTAAAAAGTCCTAAGAGTCCACGAGGACACCAAGACTTCTTGGTTAAGCCGGCTCACTCACGCAGCAGCATAGGGTGCCGCTTGACTCAATCCTGAAGAGAAATACATTCCTTTTTTTTTAAATCATTACACTATTTCCTAATACTGAGTCAGGCAGAGGTTTAGAAAATGAAGTCCCACT
Organism: Sericinus montela; assembly: GCA_029286605.1. Classification (NCBI taxonomy): domain Eukaryota; kingdom Metazoa; phylum Arthropoda; class Insecta; order Lepidoptera; family Papilionidae; genus Sericinus; species Sericinus montela. The sequence continues at coordinate 156,053 of JAGSMR010000205.1, forward strand.
TTTAAATTTTCTGCCTATTTGAGACAACATGAGAGGTATATAATATCCAAGCTTACGGTACAATATACTTATATAATATCTATAAATAAATAGTTAAATATACACACAAAAATCCACGACAGCAGTACAATTCAAGTTAGATTCGAACCCACAACCCTTAGCTTCGAAGGCAAGGTCACTACCAACTGACTATCGGGTTGGTATATACATACATTGACCTGAATATTAGGAAACTAGTTATAAAAAGATAGAGAAATTGGTCGAGCGACACCATTAAAGATGCTCTATAGATTTTAAAATATAGATTATATAATAGACATGCCAACACAGCAGTATGGATACTACAAAGAGTTTAATTGACTTATTTCATATTACTTTAATGCCTATGAGGAGCAACTGTATATGCGACAACAAGCGTTAATGGAGTGGAGCCTGTGCCGTATAATTTAAATCTATGAACTGTACATGCAATGAGATTGAAATCACCAGTTTGCTAGCTACTCTTCTTTTTAGGGTTGTCAAAAATATTTAAATAACTATGTTGATTTATAAAGCAAAACAAAGGTTAACAGGCAGCAAAAGCCTATAGGCATTAAGTCCGTCTTTGGTTATTTTTTGGATTTGCAATAATGAACAAATTAAACAATAAAAAAATTGATATTGTTATTAGCTTTCCATAAAAGGTCATATTTAGGTATTTTTATTATTGTTAAAAATTGAAATAATAGTTAATTTTTGAACAAAGTTTATGTTTATATATAAAGCGTACAACTTTAATTACTTTAAGAAATCTTTAATAAAATGTACTATAATATAAGATATTAGTACTCGTACAGCGTTCATTAATTCGCTACAGGACATAAGTAAAAGAATTTAAGTTATATTTTTGGCTTTCAAATTACGAAATTTTACAAAAGTGAGTTTGTCACGCTTTCACGTTAAATCACTAAATGCGCTGCCATCTTGATATCTGATAGGAAATTTAGATTAATTTTTGAATAATATACAAACAAATTAGAAGGGACAGCAGCACATACATCACACAGATCTTAAAGTAAGTAGCTAAAGCACTTGTGTTATAGAATCAAAAACTACGAAAATACCACAAACGTCTAGACCCGAGAAAATAGTCACTTATATTGACCCTTCCGGGAATAAAATCTCGAATCCAACCTATTTACAAAGTGTCAACACCTTTAAAATCGTCGGCGTCCACGAACGACACCATTACATATTACACAAATATGGATATTTTTCCGATGTACCTGTTTTTGACGGCCCTATAAAAACTGTTCATAACTGAACAGTGAAAAGAAATTTAAAATGTTGATTGGGTACTTCTGACGGTTATTGACAAGAAAATGCGAATTTAATAGTATTATAAGCAACTCGCAGTTTCACGTTATTCCATTCATTAAAGCTTAAAATTAGGAGGTACTGTAAAGCATCCGAAACGTCGGGAAATAAAAATAGCTTGTAAAAACTAATTAAAAACGCGATAAAATCCAAAAACCGTTTTATTTTAAATGTGTAGTATTCACGTAAATAGAAGAAATCATTAAGAGGTACTAATTCCTGCTTTTTTTTCCGAGGGTAGGTGCGAAACCAACAGTTTTGGAGCTCTCGTAATTTAATTAATGTTTTAAATAAATCTTAACAGTTTTTCAAAATAATTTATTTTTGCTATAATAAGTAATAGTATCTGGATATTTTGTTATAATATCACAGGTATATAAGAAAGTTATAAGCACTTACATAGTACACCCTCCCTCCATAAACTTTCATAGCACTACATTTTTGTATATAACATAAAAATGGCAAATATTTCTGATGTGGAAAATATACAGAAAGAACTGGAAGGAAGTTTATTTCTAAAAATGGCGGAATTCGAAAGACGTTTGAATGCAGCATCCACTGCACCAAACACAACACTTGTACAGTTACGTGAAGAGTTCTGCGTTTTCAAGGATCTGGTAACTTCAATGCTTAGTCTTCTACGTCAGCTAATATTAGACTGTTCGAAAAATATTTATGAGATCAACATGAGGCATCGACGGAAAGCACTCCTTTTTCATGGAATCCCTGAATCTCCAGAGTTAAATACACAGAATGAGGTACTCCAACTGATTCGTGGTAAGATGGGTCTTCCACATATCGCCGACTCTTCTCTCAAACAGTGCCATAGACTTGGTGCGAGACAGAGCGATAAAGTTAGGCCTGTTCTTGCCTATATTCATGACCATCACAATAAAGCAGAGGTTTGGAAGGCAAAATCAAAGTTGAAAGGATCCACTGTCTCAATCTGTGAATTTTTGACGAAAACGCGACAAGCAGTTCACAAAATGCCCGTAAGTATTTTGGGGTTAAAAATGTTTGGAGTCATGATGGGATTATTCATATTAAGCTTCCTGAAGGTCGAAAGAAGGTCTCCTCTGAAGATGAGTTGGAAGCTCTGAAGGTCAAGTTTGCTTCTGCACCGTCGTCTAACAGGGCTGGCAATAGTCCTCGTCATGAAGACAGTGTTTCAGTGAGCAAGAAGGTCTCTCATTCGCAGCAAAGCCCATCCAATTCTACTTGTCAGCAAGAAATAGCGCGAACTAATAATCCTGCTAGAACAAATCAGAAGCAGAGTGATGACATCAAAAGAGCAAGGCGTTTCGCTTCCAAGCGATAGTCTCTTCACTCCTTTAATAATCAAGGTGAAGTAATTAGAACATAATATTGACATTCTTTGTGTTTAGACTTTCACACTTTTGAATACTTGGTCTTATAACTTTATTTATTTGTTTTTAGGCCATTACTGTATTTTATTCGTAATATTTATCAAAATCTATAACATCAATGTCAGTTTACTAAAGTAAAATGACAGTAACAATGTCAAAATCACAATGTCAATGCCAGGTTATACGTGTATTACTCTATGGTCACAGATAATAACAGTGGCAGATTTTCTTTACTTCATTGAGACGACTATATACACTGCGTAGTACTTAACCTCGTCGTATTAAATTCGCTTTCTATTATTTTGGATATTTTTCAACAGTGTTTCGTTATTATGTTTAGTTAATTGATGCTTCCTGTATATTTTGGACATATATTTGTAGTTTTTACGTTTTTGTTTTCTTTTTTTTTTATTTTCTACATGTTCATAATTGTGTAGTGTTTATTTTTTTTTCAGTTTGGTTTATTTTAATGTAAACAGTCAACTTGAGGGTTGGTGTATTATGATTGTTTGATATCCTTCTATATCATTTTGCATGTTTGTAGCTTACTCTTAGTTTTACATATATTCTTTTAAAGTATTTGTATTTTTATTTTCATTAATATTTATATTTTTATTTTTTATTATTATTTATATTTTTATTTTACATAATTACATTAATATATATCTTATTCCATTATGTCTGATGATGATTCCTTGTATTCCTATCACTCAGACTTGTCTTTTGTTTCTTGCGATGACCAGTTAAATGACCAGTTAAATGACCACGTTTCTTCTTTAAATGGTCTTTTAAATAATGTGTTCCTGTGGGCAAGAACGAAACCAAGAGAAAGGATGTGACACCACGGTTCATGGTCCCTACACGGCATACTGGTCGAGTTCCCAAACCAGTCGCTGAGGCTGTCAGGAGTTGGTGACTTTCCTCGAATAGTTGAATGTGTGATGGAGCATGAATGTGTAAGCCCAAGACTCCTCTGTTAGGTTAAAGTTGACCCACTCCGCTTGTTTATCCTCAGTCTGGCACCGACGGATCTGCAAGGGGTGGTCACAAAAGCCCAAAAAGAGAGAGGAATTTTGGGATAGCATGAGAGGTCTTGAATAAATGCGGAGAAATGAACGGATCGTGATGTTAGGGGACCCACGGGTGGGTTGGAGTAAAGTGTGATGGGTATGAAGGAGCATTGGGTACATTTAGACAAGAGAGTGAACGAAATGGGAGAAGCCATTTAAGAAGCCTAGTCACGGAATCTGTGCGTGGCCAATACAGTGCTTTTTGATTAAGTAAAGATCTATTTGTACAAGAATGGGCGAGTCTAGAAGTATAATTGATTTTGTTATTGTGGATCAAAGATTGAGGAAGAACCTGCTAGACACTCGAGCGTACCGCGGTGTGTAGGCTCGACACAGACCATTCCTGGTCATAACTCCGAATACATGGCATCTTTAAACGATGGCGACACCGGAGGAGCTGGAGTCTACGAGTGTTTTGACAGAATAAAAGGGAAAATCTCCAAGAAAAAAGATAAGAAAGACGAGTATGTAGAGAAACTGATAGAAAGTTTTAAAGGACAGAAGATATGTGTGATTGAAGATTTGTGGGAGACATTTAAAAAGCGAGTCGTGAATGTTGCTGTTGAGGTATGCGGAGTAGCTAAACAAAGGAAAGAAAGAAGTATAATGTGGATGGATAAAGATGTATGTAAAAGAAGTTGTGCAAGAAAAGAAGAAAAGGTGAGTTGGATTGGTTATAAAATAAAGCAATCAAAACTTCAAAAAGGCGATGAATGACGAGATAAAGGAAGGAGAAAGAAGTATAAAAGATTCAAATCAGCTGCAAAAAGATGTTGTGACTAGAAAGAAGAACAAAAGGATGATTTTGATAGAGGTTACTGAAGATTTCCAGTCAAACATCAAGCTTTTTCTGAAATCCGTCACAGCCAGAGGAAAACTCTCACCGGAGCTGAATACAATCAGGAGTCAAGATGGAGCATTATAAAGTAGAGAAGAATATCTGTTAAAGAGATGGAAAGAGTATTTTGAATGTTTATTTTTGAGAGAGGAAGTAGGTACAACAATTCGGCACCTTCCATGGTTGGCGTTTGATAAAATGTTGATGACAGTGAGATAAGCGGATGAAAGAAGAAGGTTGAAAAGAGATTTGTGGCATGGATATGATAGGATTACCGTCGAGATGCTAAGGACTGACAGGGCTTAGTGGCTAGTCAGCTGTACCGCCTTTTCAATTTGTGCTGGCAAATGTGTATGTATATTCGCTCCCTGTTCTGACTTCATTTACTTAATTTTAGCATTTCTCAACATTTTCCTCGGCATGGAAGATGCCATCTTGATCCTGCCTCAAAAAAATAATCTCAACCTTGTCTGACTATCTTTCTATATCTATCCTTCCGTTCCTCTCAAGTTTGGAACTTTTAGTTTTTAAATAACTTTATAATATCATAAATAAAATTTCCTTCTCGATCCTTTTTCAGTCAGGGTTCAGACCTGTCATAGTACGGCTACCGTGCATTAATAAAAATTATTGACGACATTCGGTGGGGTATGGACAGTAAGCAGCTTATGATACTTACGCTAATAGATTTAGTAATGTTTCAATACTGTGGATTTTTGATTTATTATTGTGTGCTGCGTTCGATAATATATATCTCCAGACATAATTGAATGGTTTCAGTTATCTGTGTGGTCGTCGGCAACGTGTTTCAATAGGTAATGTTGTATCTACTTGGCATGATCTACTTGCCGGCGTACCGCAGGTGGTGTGTTGTCCTCTCTATTTTCTGTGTATCAATACTATCACTCCACGAATATCTTCTCTCTACCATTTGTATGCAGACGATCTTCAGATTTACTCATAAACATCACTTGGTAACTTGGCCAATGCCATTAACGACACTAATTTGGTTCTTGCTTCAATCCACGATTGGAGCAGGTGTTTGTCTCAATTTGAACCCTAATAAAACCCAAGCTATAATTGTTGGAAATAGAAACCAGATTTCCAAAAATTAACGTAAATATATTACCTGGGAAATTTGTCTGTGATGGCAATGTTGTACCTTTAGTAAATCTGTTAAAGATCTAGGATATATAGATCAGTATCTTTTCCTTGGTCGTTGCATATCAAAGAGACAAGTAAAAATTGTTTGCGCCTCCTTTACGAAGATTGCGCAATTTTCTTCCCATTCCCACAAGAATTTTATTGGCACAGACTATTACTTCCATCCTAGACTATGCTGATGTATGTTATTCGAACATCACTGAGGAGAATCTAAATAAACTTGAGCGTCTTCAAATTTCGTTATTAGGTTCATATTTTGGTTCGCAAATATGATCATGTATCAGAGTTTGGCCTCTAAGCTCAAGTGGTTCCTTATTAGACTTCTTCGTCGGAATTCAATATTCTACCTCTGCTGTACTGTGTACTATTTGATCCTAATACGCTGAACTATCTCAAGGAAAAGTTCGAGTTTATAAGGAAAATAAAGACCATTCAAGATTGGCAGACAAATTAATTTTTGCGGGAATGCCCGCCCATAGCTCGAATTTTTATCATTCCTCCTCACGTAAAAGCAGTGTCGTTGTGAATCCGCTCCCGGTTGACATATGAGGGCTCAGAGCCTTGAATTATTTTAAAAATAAAATCAAACCGTATTATTTAGAAAATTAATGGGATAATTTTAATTTTTCTTTTTCTTTACATATGTATTTGTTTTCGTTGATTCAACTGTAATACTAGAAACAAACACAAGCTTAACGCCAGGTTCTAGACTCATAGAGTTACCCATCGCTCTACAACAACAAAATCCCGGTAAATGAGTTCAAGGCACCTTCGTTATTTCCGGGATACTTTAATACAAGTGTTATTTATATTATTAAGAAAGTCGAGAGTTGGCTGGGACGGAATTTTGAGTCAAGAGACCAGAGTTCAGATCCTCAGGTGGCAGGTCTGTACCAATGGTTTTTCAAAAACTTACACCAAAAAAACTTAGAGTCGAAGGAACTTAATTGTCTTGGCTAGACCTCTGTCTACCCCTGTATTGGGAATTGGTGAAGATATTTATTTCTTTTATTATTAAATTTATGGTGGTTTGGAATTTCGAGTCAAGAGCATCTGGTGTCTATCCTCAAGTGGCTGTACCAATGGGTTTTTCTAAAAACCTATGTACAAATTATATCGATGGTTGACATAAAGGCGGCGACGTGCTCACCACCGTCTACTAACACGTTGTCTCAAAATATCTTTCGTGGAATGGGTCGAAGGGACTTAAATGTTCAGACTAGACCTCTGTCTACCCCTGTATTAGAATTGCGAAGATATTTATTTCTTTTATTATAACATTTATTGTATTTAAATTTACTTATAAGTCACGATAGCCGGAGTGGTAGGGGTGGTCGAGCCTTCGAGTCAAAAGAACCGAGTTCTCGATCCTGGCAGTACCAACAGTTTTTCAAAAACTTACGTACTAATTTTATCTTTCTTTTATTATTTATGTTGCCAGACCAATTTCATTGAACGTTTCTATTGTTCCAGTCAGCGTGCTTTCTTTTGTGCCGGCCATGGAAGACGTGGCAAGAGTTGTACCTCGCAGAGCAGTGCAGCTAACGATATCGCAGTCCACTAGAGAGGACGGTTGGAGACACAGCGTAAATAAACTGTTCCATTTATATTGTTATATCTATGACAGAAAATATATTGGATTGCTTTTGCTTTTCATATTAATGGTTTTATTGCTCGTTTGGACAAATGTAACATTGTCAATATAAAACGGCACATGATCGAGTATCTTTTATATATTTTTATGATATTTCCACAGACTTGTTGGTTCCATGCTTCATATTGTATTTCGAATATATATTATTTTAGATTTATTGTTGAGCATTGGATTGGATTATGAAATAAATATAGGTACAATATTTCTTTTGTAATAATATTTATATTCCCGTGGTGTTAAGAATGCCACCTTTTTTGTCGGATTCTTTGCAAGGACTGACTACAGTCAAAGCTCTGACAATCTGCTAAATATTGTACCACAGGACATGAGTTAAACGCTTTGTATTAGTTATAACTATAACGTCGTGAATATATACTTAGTTAGTAACGCACAGATCTATCTACTTGTATATTCAAAAGTGGTCGCTCAACTACCGACAGATGGCAGGATTAAAAAAATCTTCACGCAATTCCCAATACAGGGTAGACAGAGGTCAAGTCTAGACAATTAAGTCCCTTTGACCCACCTTCCACCGACGATATTTTCGGGACAACGTGACAGGTAGAGTCGCCGTCTTTTATGTTCGGGCCAACGATGAAATTCGTACATAAGTTTTTTTGAAAACTCATTGGTACTACCAATTGGGATCGAACCGGGTCTCTCTCGACTAGAAATTCGACCACCCAACAACTCGGCTATCGTGACTTTTTGGCGGATTTCGAAAATATACCGAGCTAATGGCATATTATTAATATTGGGATTGATGAAGAGAAAATAATTATACGGTATTGTAATTATTTTCTCATAATTCTAACTTGAGTAGGCAGAGGTCTAGGACAATGTAGTCCTTTCGACCCACTGTGGAATAGCGTGATATGTTGGTTTCATCGATAATAGATATCGAATATTTATATTACATAGTTTGAAAATATACATAAAGGTGTCAAGGGAAGTGAAGAACTGTTGACTTATATGATTTTGCATCTATATATTACGATTTTTCTTTATAAACCAACTTTCAGATATTTCAATTTTGTGCTAAAATTCAGAACTAAAATTACTCTACATTACATTATTTTTTTTAATAACAGGGCATTACGGGGAACTGAGTCTGACGTGCCGTTTCGCCACCAGAGTGCAGTGCTGCAGCGCGTTTCTCAGACAGACAGCGCGGACGCTTGTTCGGTCTCCGATACATTGGGAAACGGTGCAAGTGCGTCGTTGTTGGTGGATGTCGATAAGTATTTTAATTGATTCTAGTGTTTTTGGTTCAACTGTAAAATTTTAATCAATTTTCTATGCAATTTAATATAAATTTACAGAGGTAACAAGAGGTTTAGACCATTTAGTGGTACAACATAATGGGCGGTGAGCTCAATGCCGTATTTATATCGTACATACGTTTTGAAAAAGTCTATACCTTCTGGAGATCGAATTCGGTTCCCTTGAGCGGAAATTTCGATCAACTACTGGCTACCGTGACTTCTTATAATATTCGTTACAATATTTGAAGCTAAAGTTATAATATTATTCCATTCACTCATTGTGCACTCCACAGACGCAGTAACCTCCGGCCGCAGCTCGAGTGCGACGCGCACGGAGTGCTGCAGGAGATCCGAACCCGCTCGTGTTGGGGGAGGACCATCTTCATGAATATCTTATCAAGCTTCCTTATATCATATACCATACCATCACAATAGCCGAGTGGTTGGACGATCGGATTCGAGTCATAAACCCGAGTTCGATACCCAAGCTTCGTACTAATGGTTTTTTTTTCAAAAACTTATGAATGAAAAGTTGAAGAGAAAAATAAACTTTAAGATTTCAACCACACGTGCGGATCTGGAACTCGCGACCTCTGCCGGAACCGTGGCAACGCCTTACCTCCGGAGCCAGCGTTCACACGCATCAGTTGAAAATTTTAAATTTGTATTTCTTTTTCTTTACTTATGCCTGTTTTGGCACCGGCGCCATCTATTGTCCCATTTGCACTTATTGTCCCATTTGCACTTATTGTCCCATTTAAAAACATTTTTAATTATATTACACAAAGGTTAAGTATAACAAATATGCTTTAAAATCAATAAAATTGCGAAGCGCGAAAAGTTGAAGTTACAACTGGCTCCTGGCAACCTGAGCAACATCAGCGAGTGACTGGCTCTCCAGCGCTCACTGCTGAGCAAAGAGACCACACGGCTCTGTCAATGATTTCCTTAATGTAGTTGGCAGATCAACCAACGCACCTGCGCTCGACCCGCAGTCGAGCTCCGTGCGCGGGACGTCGGAGTCCTGGGGTTGAGCCAACCGGCACGTGGGGAGTATTATGTCGCGAGGCAACACGCACCTTCGGTAACGATTTCACGCTTAACGGTAGCACCTCCGCTAGTCATTTGACGGGGTTACACACGTGTCTTTCAGACACACAGCCGAGGGCTGCGGGGTTCACAGAGATTATCTGTGGTGGCATGCCATGCTGACGGAGTAAGTGAAGGTATCGGTGGGTGGTATCCTTCGAACTGGAACGAGCACCTGATATCGCAGGCTGGGTCAGTCTCTGCGCCCTTATACTTCCCGTAATCCTTATGTCTGAATTTTAGAGTAGAACGTTCCCAAAGGTGCGGCTTCGTGGAGCGTGGAAAGCTGGGGAAATAAATTTACAAGCAAAACAACAAAGGAAAAACATTCTCACATACATACCCAAAATCCAATTCCGATTGATAACTCGTTATAAAGAGAGTGTCCGGTGTCCTAGAAACATGGTACACGTGATGACAACTATAAAATAAAAGATCAAACACGTTTCGTCGATAACCGACATACAAATATAAAATTCATTAATGGTTACAATAATTAAGAAAATAGTTAGATAAGATAATAATAAACAACTAAAAACAATAACTATTAATGTCAATCAACTGTCAATACGTATCACATTAAAATAAAAACGATAGACAATAGAAAAAAAAGGTATTAAAAAAATAATAATTAGTAATAATAATTTTATACATAAATCATTTAATGAATAAAAGCAGATGTAACAATTAACTCTTCCATCCTTTTGTTCAATGTGTTAATTATATTAACATTATACCCAATCACAGCCTCGCAACGAAATCATTCCTGAAAACTACTTCCTACCGTTAATATTTACTATTAAACTTTTTTTTATCTAATAAGACAGAATTATGAAAACCGCTTCAAGTTAAAAAAAAAAATGGTCGCAAATAAAAAAAGCTATATATGTATATTAAATAAATTGATGTTCATTATAATTCAAGCGACTTTTATTATAAACATTTCTATTAACCATCTGTAAAGAGTGGATTTAAATTTTTAACAGGGAGCTCTCTTATAAATTTGGGAATTTTATTATATACTGTGATTGCCATCATGAAACAATTTTTTTCACATAATTTGGTTCTACACCTTGGTATTTTTAATTTTGATGGGTCTCTCGTATTTTGTCCTAGAATTTATATAATCTTCATATCTATTAAAAAATCTGGTGTTTTCTGACAAAACAGTTTATATGAAAATATATAAACCTGGATAAAGTTAACATCTTAAACTTATGAAACAGCGGTTTACAAGAAGTTAGTGGTCCAACTCCACAAACAGCTCTTACACATTTTTTTTGCACAATGAAGGCTCTTTTAATATGGACAGAATTACCATAAGAAGGTCATATCTAAAACTGACTCAACGTAACCAAAATATGCAGTTAGCCGTCTTTGCCTGCTGTTCTTCGCAGTCGTTTTAAGGCGAACACAATCGATTCGTCTAGTGATATATATAATAATATAGATATATTATCTAAAGAATGAGGAAGAGTTGAGTCTGTGAACACGTCTCTCTTTTTTTCGAATAACTTGATGCAAAAATTTTATGGGTCTTACATATCCTAACTTGCGTGTAGATTAAGCTCTCACAGCATATGCGATAAGGTACAAGATTCTAACTGATGTACAAACGGCTAGAATTATTATTCTAGTTACCCTGCAGCACAATGTCAAATTGGTATTATGCTATGGGGTCACGCAGATGACAAAGAAACAATATTTTTTATTAAAGAGGGCCACCATATTAAGATATTGTATAGATTCCAGAGCCACTCTCTTAGAGAGAAATGCATTATATTAAAACTAATTTTACAATTTCAAACGAATTTAAAATTTAAATACTTGTAACATTAATAATACTATTCGAAAGAATTTGATGTAATATTTAAATACAAGGAATAAACCCCAGCTAGTAACATCGGTTACTAGACTCCATTAGTAACCTTCCATTCATAGTGGTGTACACCCTTCTACAACAAAATCCAGTAATGAGTTCAAGGTACCTTCGTTGTTTCGATGCTAATAGGTGTTATTTATATTATTGTCTGAAAGCCGAGATGTTGGCTGGACGGAATTTCGAGTCAAGAGACCAGAGTTCGATCCCCAGGTGGCAGGTTCGTACCAATGGGTTTCAAAACTTATGTTCAAAAACTTAGAGTCAGAAAGGAACTTGGTGTGTGACAGACCTCTGTCTACCCTGTATTAGGAATTGCGTGAAGATATTTATTTCTTTATTAATATAAATTTATGGTGGTCGGAATTTCGAGTCGAGACCGGGACGAATCCTCAAGTGGCCGTACCAATGGGTTTTCTAAAAACCTATGTACAAATTATATCGATGGCTTGGACATAAAGGCGGCGACGATGCTCACCACCGTTCACTATTTGTTGTCTCAAAATATCTTCCGGTGGAGATATTAGATTCAAGAAGGGACTTAAATGTCTAGACTGGACCTCTGTCTACCCTGTATTAGGAATTGCGTGAAGATATTTATTTCTTTATTATAACATTTATTGTATTTAAATTTACTTATAAGTCACATTAGCCAGTGGTAGGGGTGGTCAATTTCGAGTCAAAGACAAGTTCGATCCCCAGGTGGCAGTATAATGAGTTTTCAAAACTTACGTACTAATTTTATCTTTCTTTTATTATTTATAAAAGTTTTTTTATGAATACCTCAATTTCTATTGAACGTTTCTACGTTCAGTCAATGCTCTTTTGTGCCGGCCATGGAGGGCAATGGCAAAATTTAGCTACCTCGCAGGCAGTGCAGCCAACGATATCGCAGTCCACTGAGGACGGCTGGAGGAGATACAGCGTAAATAAACTGTTCCGACTATATTGTTATATCTATGACAGAAAATATATTGGATTGCTTTTGCTTTTCATACTAATGGTTTATTGCTCGTTTGGACAAATGTAACATTGTCATTTATAAAACGGCACATAGTCAAATATCTTTTGGTATATATTTTACGACATTTCCACAGACTTGTTGGTTCCATGTTTGGTATTGTATTTCGAATATATTATTTTAGATTTATTGTTGAGCATTGATTAAGATTATGAAATAAATATAGGTAATAATATTTCTTTTGTAATAATATTTATATTCCCGTGGTGTTAAGAATGCCATACCTTTTTTTTGTCGTGGATTTCGTAAGGACTGACTAAGAACAAAGCTCTGACAATCTGCTAAATATTGTACTACAGGGATACGAGTTAAACGCTTTGTGGCTAGTTAGTAACTATAACGTCGTGAATATATACTCCTTGTTAGTAACGCACAGATCTATCTACTTGTATATTCAAAAGCGGTCGCTCAACTACCGACAGATGGCAGGATTAAAAAAAAATCTTCACGCAATTCCCAATACAGGGGTAGACAGAGGTCAAGTCTAGACAATTAAGTCCCTTTGACCCACCTTCCACCGACGATATTTTCGGGACAACGTGACAGGTGGTGAGCCCGTCGCCGTCTTTATGTTCAAGCCAACGATGAAATTCGTACATAAGTTTTTTGAAAAACTCATTGGTACTACCACCTGGGGATCGAACTCGAGTCTCGACTAGAAATTCCGACCACCCAACAACTCGGCTATCGTGACTTTTGGCGGGATTTCGAAAATATACCGAGCTAACCGGTGACATTATTATTACAAAATTCACAGAAAATAATTACATTATATTGTAATTATTTTCTCATAATCAATCCTGGGTAGAGCGGGGTCTGAACAATGTAGTCCTTTCGACCCACTGTGAAACAGCGTGATATGTTGGTTTCCATCGATAATAGATATCGAATATTTATAATATATAGTTTGAAAATATACATAAAGGTGTCAAGGAAGTGAAGAACTGTTGACTTATATGATTTTGCATCTATATATTACGATTTTTCTTTTATAAAACTAAACTTTCAGATATTTCAATTTCTTCAAATTGAACTCAAATCAGATTCCCATTTACATTATTTTTTAATAACAGGGCATTACGGGGAACTGAGCTCCGACGTGCTGCTCGCTACTCAGAGTGCAGTGCTGCAGCGCGTTCCTGAACAGACAGCGCGCGGACGTTTGTTCGGTCTCCGATACATTGGGAAACGGTGCAAGTGCGTCGCTGTTGGTGGATGTCAGATGTAAGTATTTTAATTGATTCTAGTGTTTTTGGTTCAACTAAAATTTTAATCAATTTTCTATGCAATTTAATATAAATTTACAGAGGTAACAAGAGGTTTAGACCATTTAGTGGTACAACATAATGGGCGGTGAGCCTGTCATGTATTCATCATGCATACGTTTTGAAAAAGTCTAGTACCTTCTGGAGATCGAATTCGGTTCCTTGGTGGAATTTCGATCACCCAACTACTCAACTACCGTGACTTCTTATAATATTCGTTAAGCAATATTTAAACTGAATTCTTCATTATTCCATTATATTTATTGCTCACAGACGCAGCAACTCTCCGGCCGCAGCTCGGGGTGCGACGCGCACCAGGTGCCGCAGTGAGATCCGAACCCGCTCGTGTTGGGGAGGACCATCTTTCATGAATATCTTAAGTCAAGCCTTATATCACATATACCATACCATCACAATAGCCGAGTGGTTGGATGATCGGATTCAGTCATAAAACCCGAGTTCGATATAACCGTACTAATGGTTTTCAAAACTTATGAATGAAAAGTTGAAGAGAAAAAATGCTGAATTTCAACTGACACGTGCGGGATTCGGGCCGCGACCTCTGCCGAACCGTGGCAACGCTCTTACCTCCGAGCCAGCGTTCCTTACACGCATCAGTTGAAATTTTAAATTTGTATTCTCTTTTTCTTTACTTGTATACTGTTTGGCACCGGCGCCATCTATTGTCCCATTTGCACTTATTGTCCCATTTGCACTTATTGTCCCATTTAAAAAATATCTTTAATTATATTACACAAGGTTAATATAACAAATATGCTTTAAAATCAATAAAATTGCGTAGCGAAAAGTTGAAGTTACAACTGGCTCCTGGTACAACCTGAGCAACATCAGCGAGTGACTGGCTCTCCAGCTCTCTCGCTGAAACAAAAAGAGACCACGCGGCTCTGTCAATGATTTCTTAATGTAGTTGGCAGACTAACAAAAAAACACACCTGCGCTCGGACCTGCGCAGTCGAGCTCCGTGCGCGGGACGTCGGAGTCCTGAAGATTCCCAGGCCAACCGGCGCGACAGGAGGTATTAGTGTCATAAAACAACTTTTTGCTTGATAACATTTCGCTTAACAGTAGCACCTCCGCTAGCCACGGACGGGGTTACGGCCACGTGTCTCTTCAGATGGCCACAGCTGAGGGCTGCAGGGTTCACAGAGATTATCTGTGGTGGTGAAGGCCATGCTGACGGGTAAGTGAAGGTATCGGTGGGTGGTATCCTTCGAACTGGAACGAGCACCCGATATCTTGTAAAGCCAGCCCTGCGCTCCTATACTTCCCTGGTAATCCTTACGTCTGAATTCTTTTAGAGTAGAACGTTCCCAAAGGTGCGGGCTTCGTGGAGCGTGGAAAGCTGGGGAAATAAATTTTACAAGCAAAACAACAAAGGAAAAACATTCTCACATACATGCAGAAATCCAATTCCGATTGATAACTCGTTGGTGCAAAGAGTGTCCGGTGTCCTAGAAACATGGTACACGTGATGACAACTATAAAATAAAAAGATCAAACACGTTTCGTCGATAACCGACATACAAATATAAAATTCATTAATGGTTACAATAATTAAGAAAATAGTTAGATAAGATAATAATAAACAACTAAAACAATAACTATTAATGTCAATCAACCGTCAATACGTATCACATTAAAATAAAAAACGATAGACAATAGAAAAAAAAGGTATTAAAAAAATAATAATTAGTAATAATAATTTTATACATAAATCATTTAATGAATAAAAGCACATGTAACAATTAACTCTTTCCATCCTTTGTCTACCGTGTTAATTATATTAACATTATACCCAATCACAGCCCGCAACGAAATCATTCCTGAAAACTTACTTCCTACCGTTACTATTTACTATTAAATATTTTTTTTATCTACTAAGACAGAATTATGAAAACCGCTTCAAGTTAAAAAAAAATGGTCGCAAATAAAAAAAAACATATATGTATACAAATAAAATTGATGTTCATTATAATTCAAGTTCATTTTTGTCATAAAAACATTTCTCTATTAACCATCTGTAAAGAGTGGATTTAAATTTTTTAACAGGGAGCTCTCTTATAAATTTGGGAATTTTATTATATACTGTGATTGCCATCATGAAACAATTTTTTTCACATGATTTGGTTCTACACCTTGGTATTTTTAATTTTGATGGGTCTCTGTATTTTGTCCTAGAATTTATATCATCTTCATATCTATTAAAAAATCTGTGTTTTCTCTGACAAAACAGCCTATATGAAAAATATATAAACCTGATAAAGTTAACATCTTAAACTTATGAAACAGCGGTTTACAAGAAGTTAGTGGTCCAACTCCACAAACAGCTCTTACACATTTTTTTTGCACAATGAAGGCTCTTTTAATATGGACAGAATTACCCCATATAAGAAGGCCATATCTTAAAACTGACTCAACGTAACCAAAATATGCAGTTAAAGCCGTCTTTTGGCTCGCTGTTCTTCGCAGTCGTTTTAAGGCGAACACAAATCGATTCAGTTCAGTGATATATATAATAATATAGATATATATTATCTAAAGAATGAGGAAGAGTTGAGCCTTGTGAATCCGTCTCTTTCGGAATAACTCTTGATGCAAAACTCCTATGGGCTCCCATATCCCAACTTGCGTGTAGATTAAGCTCTACAGCATATGCGATAAGAAAAATAAGATTCTAACTGATGTACAAACGGCTAGAATTGTTTATTCTAGTTACTCCCATCAACACAATGTCAAATGGTATTATGCTATGGGGTCACGCGAATGACAAAGAAACAATATTTCTTTTATTAAAGAGGGCCACCAGAGCAATATATTGTATAGATTCAGAGCCACTCTTAGAGAGAAATTAATATATTAAAACTAGCCTTACAATAAATAAACAATTTAAAATTTAAATACTTGTAACATTAATACTATTCGAAAAGAATTCTGATGTACATTATTTAAATACAAGGAATAAACCTAGCTAGTAACATCGGTTACTAGACTCCATTAGTAACTCATTCATAGGGCGGTGTACACCTTCTACAACAAAATCCATTGCCCACAATGTATTTATAATTTAATAAACATATATCTTCACGTAGTAATTTTAAAAATATGGACCCAATTGGCATGTAAAGTCGATTATTTAACTTTATCTATATCTACTTACTCTTTCTCTTTTTCTTCTATCTACTTACTTACGTTTTGGTTATATCACCGTTTTATAGTAAAAATACTCATACTTACCAGTCTATGTATTTCTTCCAAATTAGTCCGATCATAAACTAAATAATACACAAATCTCCACATAATAGTGACACATATAGACGCAGTTTGCGGGTTACCTCGTGGAAGTTACAGCCGCAGACAACGGGCCGTTTAAATTATTTTCTTGGTTGAGATAATAGCAAATTGCCATTCAAAATATATTTATATCAAATTAATTACAACAGATACAACATTACTTAATGGCATGCAAAAGTTCACCACAGAACGTGTACCTTTAACGTAAGTAGCATTTGCCGCAATCGCCACACATTTATTTTCAGAGATGGTTACCCCGCTCTCCGTCGGCAGCCATTGCTAACGCTTTCCTCTTATTTGCCGTCGGAGCCGGGCTCCGACCAGAAGAAAGGTATGTAGCGACTATCAAAGAAATAAAACACTCATACCAATTTGTAAGAAAACGTTTTTGAGAACGAACTAAGTCTGATTAATGTTTGTTACTTTGTGGCGCTATGCACATTAAACGCGTGTGTCGATTTGAATGGTTCTTACATCAATCAATTCATATTAGACCTGCGAATTGCTGAGATATGAGTATAATTGTAAATATTTAACGACCTCAATGGACGAGTGGCGCACACTCCGGTTTTCATGGCGTCGCCAGCTCCGAGCCGGGCTCGATCCCCGGTGGGGCCAATGTAGAAAAACACTTTTTCTAAATTTTCTCAGGTCTGGGTGTTTGTGGTACCTCAGTTGTTTCTAACTTCATGAGATAAGTTACTTACTTTTGGATCATCTGTTTACGTAAATATTATTCAGTATGAAGTCCACCAGTTGGTATTACCCAAATGTTTAACATTGGGTGTCGATAATGTTATACATTTGGTCTTTTGGCTAGTAAATAATTATTATTGTATACATATTTATAAACATAAAACTATGGAAAAAGGAAGTTTTTAACACAAGCATTAATTTTATACAGAGCCCGCATAAATTAATTGAAAAAAGAGTTTTCTCATTCCGATAACTTAGGGTTGTTACTCTGTCGAAGGGAAACAAGATGAAAAACATGTGAGCATTTCTGTTAATTCGTGTGATAATTTGGGTTAGGGCGTAGGGTTGCGCGCAACACTAAAATCTATGTGATAAAGATTATTTCGGTACTCGCAATATTTCTGTTGCCAGCTTTTATAAGTGTTATATGAAGAGTTTTCTCATTCCGATAACTTAGGGTTGTTGCTCTGTCCAAGGGGGAAACAAAATGAAAAACATGTCGTAAGCATTTCTGTTAATTCGTGTGATAATTGGGGTTAGGGCGTAGGGTTGCGCGTAACACTAAAATATATGTGATAAAGATTATTTCGGCACTCGCAATATTTCTGTTGGCAGTTTTTATAAGGTGTTGTCCTAGTTCAAATTGATAATTTCTGTTATATCATTGTTAGTACTCCAGTTTAAATTTGTTGGTCAAAACTAGATCAAGCATAATTTCAATAAAATATGCAGACAATCATCTTAAAATTAATTTAAACATGGAAAGAAACAATAAAAAGAAGTTATTTCTGAGTGATTTCTGTAAAAATATAAATAAATAATAATAAATAAATATATTACACAATTCCCAATACAGAGGTAAACAGAGACACCTTTCACCGAAGATATTTTCGGGACAACGTGACAAGTGGTGAGCCCGTCGCTGTTTTAAATATATACATACATCAAACATTCTTAAAGTCCATTGATCGATACTAGTGTAGTAAAAAGTCCTAAGAGTCCACGAGGACACCAAGACTTCTTGGTTAAGCCGGCTCACTCACGCAGCAGCATAGGGTGCCGCTTGACTCAATCCTGAAGAGAAATACATTCCTTTTTTTAAATCATTACACTATTTCCTAATACTGAGTCAGGCAGAGGTTTGAAAATGAAGTCCCACTTTTAAATTTTCTGCCTATTTGAGACAACATGAGAGGTATATAATATCCAAGCTTACGGTACAATATACTTATATAATATCTATAAATAAATAGTTAAATATACACACAAAAATCCACGACAGCAGTACAATTCAAGTTAGATTCGAACCCACAACCCTTAGCTTGAAGGCAAGGTCACTACCAACTGACTATCGGGTTGGTATATACATACATTGACCTGAATATTAGGAAACTAGTTATAAAAGATAGAGAAATTGGTCGAGCGACACCATTAAAGATGCTCTATAGATTTTAAAATATAGATTATATAATAGACATGCCAACACAGCAGTATGGATACTACAAAGAGTTTAATTGACTTATTTCATATTACTTTAATGCCTATGAGGAGCAACTGTATATGCGACAACAAGCGTTAATGGAGTGGAGCCTGTGCCGTATAATTTAAATCTATGAACTGTACATGCAATGAGATTGAAATCACCAGTTTGCTAGCTACTCTTCTTTTTAGGGTTGTCAAAAATATTTAAATAACTATGTTGATTTATAAAGCAAAACAAAGGTTAACAGGCAGCAAAGCCTATAGGCATTAAGTCCGTCTTTGGTTATTTTTTGGATTTGCAATAATGAACAAATTAAACAATAAAAAAATTGATATTGTTATTAGCTTTCCATAAAAGGTCATATTTAGGTATTTTTATTATTGTTAAAAATTGAAATAATAGTTAATTTTTGAACAAAGTTTATGTTTATATATAAAGCGTACAACTTTAATTACTTTAAGAAATCTTTAATAAAATGTACTATAATATAAGATATTAGTACTCGTACAGCGTTCATTAATTCGCTACAGGACATAAGTAAAAGAATTTAAGTTATATTTTTGGCTTTCAAATTACGAAATTTTACAAAAGTGAGTTTGTCACGCTTTCACGTTAAATCACTAAATGCGCTGCCATCTTGATATCTGATAGGAAATTTAGATTAATTTTTGAATAATATACAAACAAATTAGAAGGGACAGCAGCACATACATCACACAGATCTTAAAGTAAGTAGCTAAAGCACTTGTGTTATAGAATCAAAAACTACGAAAATACCACAAACGTCTAGACCCGAGAAAATAGTCACTTATATTGACCATTCCGGGAATAAAATCTCGAATCCAACCTATTTACAAAGTGTCAACACCTTTAAAATCGTCGGCGTCCACGGACGACACCATTACATATTACACAAATATGGATATTTTTCCGATGTACCTGTTTTTGACGGCCCTATAAAAACTGTTCATAACTGAACAGTGAAAAGAAATTTAAAATGTTGATTGGGTACTTCTGACGGTTATTGACAAGAAAATGCGAATTTAATAGTATTATAAGCAACTCGCAGTTTCACGTTATTCCATTCATTAAAGCTTAAAATTAGGAGGTACTGTAAAGCATCCGAAACGTCGGGAAATAAAAATAGCTTGTAAAAACTAATTAAAAACGCGATAAAATCCAAAAACCGTTTTATTTTAAATGTGTAGTATTCACGTAAATGAAGAAATCATTAGAGGTACTAATTCCTGCTTTTTTTTCCGAGGGTAGGTGCAGAAACCAACAGTTTTGGAGCTCTCGTAATTTAATTAATGTTTTAAATAAATCTTAACAGTTTTCAAAATAATTTATTTTTGCTATAATAAGTAATAGTATCTGGATATTTTGTTATAATATCACAGGTATATAAGAAAGTTATAAGCACTTACATAGTACACCCTCCTCCATAAACTTTCATAGCACTACATTTTTGTATATAACATAAAAATGGCAAATATTTCTGATGTGGAAAATATACAGAAAGAACTGGAAGGAAGTTTATTTCTAAAAAGTGCGGAATTCGAAAGACGTTTGAATGCAGCATCCACTGCACCAAACACAACACTTGTACAGTTACGTGAAGAGTTCTGCGTTTTCAAGGATCTGGTAACTTCAATGCTTAGTCTTCTACGTCAGCTAATATTAGACTGTTCGAAAAATATTTATGAGATCAACATGAGGCATCGATTGGAAAAGAATTCTTTTCATGGAATCCCTGAATCTCCAGAGTTAAATACACAGAATGAGGTACTCCAACTGATTCGTGGTAAGATGGGTCTTCCACATATCGCCGACTCTTCTCTCAAACAGTGCCATAGACTTGGTGCGAGACAGAGCGATAAAGTTAGGCCTGTTCTTGCCTATATTCATGACCATCACAATAAAGCAGAGGTTTGGAAGGCAAAATCAAAGTTGAAAGGATCCACTGTCTCAATCTGTGAATTTTTGACGAAAACGCGACAAGCAGTTCACAAAATGCCCGTAAGTATTTTGGGGTTAAAAATGTTTGGAGTCATGATGGGATTATTCATATTAAGCTTCCTGAAGGTCGAAAGAAGGTCTCCTCTGAAGATGAGTTGGAAGCTCTGAAGGTCAAGTTGCTTCTGCACCGTCGTCTAACAGGGCTGGCAATAGTCCTCGTCATGAAGACAGTGTTTCAGTGAGCAAGAAGGTCTCTCATTCGCAGCAAAGCCCATCCAATTCTACTTGTCAGCAAGAAATAGCGCGAACTAATAATCCTGCTAGAACAAATCAGAAGCAGAGTGATGACATCAAAAGAGCAAGGCGTTTCGCTTCCAAGCGATAGTCTCTTCACTCCTTTAATAATCAAGGTGAAGTAATTAGAACATAATATTGACATTCTTTGTGTTTAGACTTTCACACTTTTGAATACTTGGTCTTATAACTTTATTTATTTGTTTTTAGGCCATTACTGTATTTTATTCGTAATATTTATCAAAATCTATAACATCAATGTCAGTTTACTAAAGTAAATGACAGTAACAATGTCAAAATCACAATGTCAATGCCAGGTTATACGTGTATTACTCTATGGTCACAGATAATAACAGTGGCAGATTTTCTTTACTTCATTGAGACGACTATATACACTGCGTAGTACTTAACCTCGTCGTATTAAATTTGCTTTCTATTATTTTGGATATTTTTCAACAGTGTTTCGTTATTATGTTTAGTTAATTGATGCTTCCTGTATATTTTGGACATATATTTGTAGTTCTGTTTCGATATTTTCGTTTTTGTTTTCTTTTTTTATTTTCTACATGTTCATAATTGTGTAGTGTTTATTTTTTTTCAGTTTGGTTTATTTTAATGTAAACAGTCAACTTGAGGGTTGGTGTATTATGATTGTTTGATATCCTTCTATATCATTTTGCATGTTTGTAGCTTACTCTTAGTTTTACATATATTCTTTTAAAGTATTTGTATTTTTATTTTCATTAATATTTATATTTTTATTTTTTATTATTATTTATATTTTTATTTGACATAATTACATTAATATATATCTTATTCCATTATGTCTGATGATGATTCCTTGTATTCCTATCACTCAGACTTGTCTTTTGTTTCTTGCGATGACCAGTTAAATGACCAGTTAAATGACCACGTTTCTTCTTTAAATGGTCTTTTAAATAATGTGTTCCCTTCAGCCAGTAAACTGTTGAATATTTGTCACATAAATGCACAGAGTATACCAAGTCATTATGCAGATCTCGAAACTTCATTTGCTAGTACAAACTTACACGCTATTTTAATTTCTGAGAGTTGGTTGAAGCCGTGTTTACAGTCAACCATGTATCCAATACCTGGTTTCGTACTTATAAGAAATGATCGTACAAATAAAGGTGGTGGTGGAGTTGCTATTTATCTTCATAGCTCTTTACCATATAAAATATTATCAACGTCTCCATCTCCATACTCTGCCTCCGATGAACACTTATTTGTGGAACTTGATGTCAAGGGCACAAGGATAGCTCTCGGAGTAGTGTATTGTCCTCCTTCTACCGATTACTTCGCCAATTTGGAAATGGCTCTCGAAAACATAGGTTCTAAGTAAACACACTGCATAATCATGGGGGATTTCAACACTGATATTCTGAATAATTCTTCTCGTACACAAAAACTTCACTCGATCTTAGAGTCCGTCAATCTTGGAATTTTACCTTTAAGGGCTACCCATCATAATTTCGACACTGAAGACTCTCTTTTAGATCTCATTATTACTAGTTCTTCTGATCATGTGGTTGCACATGGTCAGCTTCCAGCCCCAGGATTCTCCCGACATGACCTTATTTATGCTTCGTATAAGCTTAGACCGCCTAAACGTGGTACTTCATTTTTACACTTCCGTAACTTTACTAAGATAAACTTGGATAATTTGCACAGTGATGCGTCTCAAATTAATTTTGCCTCGCTGGCGGCTGCTTCCATGGTCGATGAAAAGGTACATGCCCTAAATAGCACGATAATTAGTCTGTATGATGCCCATGCCCCAGTCCATAAGGTCAGAGTTAAACGTTTGCCAGCTTCCTGGATGACTGACGATGTGCGGAGGGCAATGGACAGGCGAAACCGAACTTTCTTGCGATTCAAGAGGTCTCGTATTGAAGAAAACTGGTTGTCTTTTATAATGGCTAGGAACAGGTGTAACCAGATGGTACGAACTGCTAAACGCCGATACTTCCTAAACAATATAACTAACTCTTCACCAGCTGATGTGTGGAAATTTCTCAATTCGATGGGCGTAGGTAAATCACCTATTATGGAGTATGGTCCTTCTCTTTCCCACGATGTTTTGAATCTATACTTTACTGCTACTACTGCAATGGACCCTACCATCCAGGCACAAACCATAGCATACATTGCTTCAATGCAGTCTCCAAACATCCCTGTCTTTAATTTCTCTCCCGTGAAGCAGGATGAGGTACGTAAGGCAGTACTGGCAATAAAATCCAGGGCCGTGGGATGCGATGAGGTTAGTAGGGTTATGATAGCCAACATCCTTGAATTTATACTTCCTGCTATCACTCACATTATTAATTTCTCCCTAGACTCTGGACAATATCCCTCTCTTTGGAGAAAGGCTTTCGTGCGACCTCTCCTCAAAGTACCTAATCCTACACTTCCTCATCATTTCCGTCCTATTTCAATATTGCCATTTCTCTCTAAAATTTTGGAAGCCTGTGTACATAAGCAAATTTCCAAATTTGTATATGAACATAACCTACTGAGTAACTTTCAGTCTGGGTTTCGTCCTGGCCACAGCACCACAACTGCACTACTTAAAATCACTGATGATATTCGTGAAGGTATGGAGAAGAAGAAAGTTACAGTTATGGTGCTAGTGGACTTTTCGAATGCTTTTAACACAGTCGACCATGATATCCTTCTTGCAACTTTTTCTAACTTTAAATTCGCTTCCACGGTATTGGAGTGGTTCTCTTCTTATCTTCGCGGACGTCAGCATTCGGTCTATATGGGACAAAAGACCTCTCAATGGGCGGGACTAGGTTGTGGCGTTCCGCAGGGCGGTATACTTTCTCCCATTATCTTCTCAATTTTTATAAATTTTATCACTTCTAATATTAATTGTTCGTACCATCTGTATGCAGACGACCTGCCGATTTATGTACACAGTCTGATATTGAAGAACTCCACGATGCAATTAATAAATTAAATAACTGTATGAAAGCAGTATCAGACTGGTCCTTACGCTTTGGAGTATCTGTGAATGCAACAAAATGCCAATCTTTGCTGGTTGGTAGTACTAAAATGCTAGCTAAAGTCGATGTTGGAAACCTACCCTTTATACGTTATAACGATGCAGTGATTCCATTTTCGGGCTCTGTTAAAAATCTTGGGCTACATATCGATAACACCTTGAACTAGGGAAAACACATAACTGAAGTTAGCCGTAAAGTAACCGCCACGCTACGAGTGCTCTATCGCCTCAAAATCTTCTTCCATGGGAAACTAAACATGCTTGTCCAGACGCTCATTTTACCAATCATTGATTATGCAGATGTGTGCTACTGTGATTTGAACAAAGATCTTCTAAACAAGCTAGAGCGCCTTGTTAATAATTGTATAAGATATATTTTCAACCTTCGTAAGTATGACCATATTTCACAATACCGTTCTCGTCTTAAATGGCTTACTATTCAACAAAGGCGAAACTCTAGAATTCTGCTTGTTCTTTTCTCAATCATAAATGATACTACTTACCCTTCGTATCTTAAGGATAAATTTCAGTTTCAATGCTCAATTCATGATCGGTGCCTGCGGTCTTCATCTAATTACAAGATGAGTATCCCGCAACACTTTACCAATTTTGGTGGTCACTCCTTTACCATTTAGGCTACACTGCTCTGGAATTCTTTGCCCGAAGACATCAGAAAAGTTACCAATAAGTCGATATTTAAAAGACTTGTACGTGAACACCTTTTAACTGTCAGTTAGAATTAGTGACTGGTCATTACAGTCATAATAATGTTTTTTTTAAGTTTTATATATGTATGTATGTATATGTATATTTATGTATATATGTGTGTATGTATGTATATGTATACATATGTATATATGTGCGTATGTATGTATATGTATATATATTATATTTATTATTTGTATTAGTATTTTATATTGCATCTTTATTTTCGTTAGGTCCTATATTGAATTTTTCTTCCTCTGTAACCCAGTTTAAAGCACCTTAACAATATTTCTCCACGCCTCGGGTTGACTGGCAGAGAATGCCTAATGGCATTAAGTCCGCCCTTTGTATAACTTTCTTTGTGAGGTTTCCAATAAAGTGTAAATAAATAAATAAATAAATAATTCAAAAACTAGGATCGTATGACGTCGTAACGCGTAAACAGAATCGGTTTGAGTATCGCATGACGATGTAAAGTGATCCTGGTAAAAAAAATCAGTGACATCCTGTAAGGGAAGGTTTCTCATAATAACCACGATTGACGGATTGGCAATCGCAGTACCAAGCGCCATAGATTTATATTCCCTTCCCTCCTGACCTCTGCATCGATCAGACGTGTTTACTGTGTGGATTGTGTTTTATTTTACAAATTTTATCTAAATAATGTAACGACAATATTAGGAGTGCATAAAAGTGCAACGAGAAACACATCGGCGTATGCAGTAAGTTATACTTTTTACCTGGGGGTCAAGATAAAATTGACGGAAAGAAATTTTGTATTGAAGTGTCGCTTGGTGTCCATTTTAATAGAGCCCTGATTTGCTACGCGTAATAAATCTTCACTGACCGCTGCTAGCCTAGTAGCTTATATTCAAGATGCCGATTAATAGATCACCTCCGAGTACGCTATTCGTTGCGTCACAATCTTTACAACATTGTAGCTCTGAGCCTAATATAAGCGAAAAACAAACTATTATTGTGGATGAAACTATACAAAGTACACAGCGTCCTAAACGTAAACGCACTGATAGCTCTAACGACCAATTGTCAAAATTTATGTCTGAGATTAAAACTATGTTCATAGACTTTAAGCAAGAGCAAGACAAAAAAATTGAAAAAATTTGTGTAGCTATTGAAGAAATAAAAAATCAAAATTTTGAGATTCGCACCTCTGTTGATTTTCTGTCACAAAGCTATGAGTCTCTAAAAAACCAAATTAAGGAGTTAGAGGACTATCGACGTGAAAATAATAAATATTTAAAAACAATGGAGGATAAACTAGAAAAAGTTGAGCGCAATTCTCGAGTGACCTGCCTTGAAATTAGAAATATACCTGTAATTAAGATGGAAACCAAAGATAATTTGTTTAATACTGTTGTTGAAACTATGAAGTTAATGGGTGTTACCTTGCAATCATACGACGTTAAAGATATTTTCCGTATTAATTCTAAAGACCCGTTGAGTAAGCCTATTATAGTTGATTTAAATAGCGTTCTCGTGAAGGAAAGTGTATTAAAAATATACAAAGAGTACACGAAAGCATCAAGGAAGCTTACAACAGAGAATTTAAAAATGGGTGGGCCTGTGAAACCTATCTTTATCAGCGAAAACCTAAAATGAAGAGATTGTTCTATCTCTCTCGAGATTACGCCAAAATAAACAACTATAAATTTTGTTGGGTTTCAAAGGGAAAAATCTTTTTGCGCAAGTCGGAGGGTGCTACATTTAATCTCATCAAAGAAGAACACGACTTGACCAATTTACAACAAGGAATGTGACTATTATTATTTTATTATTTTTTATACAATTTATCAATTTCTTGCTCCATTTACCTCAAATTCGTAGAAAATTATTTTTGTCATGCTCATAGTTTCGCTTTAGTTTTGTTTATTATTTTTTTTAATTGTAAACTCTTGTATGCAAGAATAGAAACTTTGTTTGTTTATACATCATACCAAAATATTAGTCTCATGCAACAGCTTCATAAGCTGTATAATTGTATTTTTCTTGGTTTTTCTTTTGGTTATAGTATTGATTATTTCTATCTTAGTATATAAGAATAAACCCACAACAATTCAATCACTACATACACACATAAATACACACATTTTACATACATACAAATTTACTTATGATCTCATATTTGAAATACTATCGGCCCTTTGTAATATTACTGCTCAATTGCTAAACTCTTTAACTCAAAATGGATAAAAGTGCAAAAATTATAAGTGAAATAGAAAATCTATCTGTTTCTGATGCATCGATATGCTCTCCTGACAACTGTTTTAAGTTCATAAATAACAATCAGTTGTTAAAAATATTTCATGTTAATATTAGAAGCTTAGGTAAAAACTTTAATGAATTATTAATTCTTTTAAATAGAACCAATATTGAATTCGACATTATTATTTTAACAGAGTGTTGGCTAAGTAAGTGTCCTACTATTCCAACCCTAACTGGATATAACTCATATAAGACCGATTATCTTACACAAAACGAAGGAATAGTTGCATACGTGAATGACAAACTATCATGTTCTATTGAATTACCAGTATTCATAGATGCAAATTGTTTAATACTGAAATTATCAAATAAGCTAGCAGTGATTGCATTATATCGGTCTCCTTCACAAAAAAATATTGATAATTTTATAAATTGTCTCGATAATACATTAAATGACTTAAAATCAATTGATAATATAGCTATTGTTGGTGATTTAAATATAAATATTAAAGCAGAAGATTCAGATCCATCCTCAGACACATATTTGGATATAATAGCTTGCCACGGTATGATGCCCGCACATTTACTTCCGACAAGAAATGATCGATGCCTTGATCATGTGATTCTTACAACAAAACACCATGCAACAACTTTAGTTTTCGATTCTTTTATCACAGACGATGCACCTGTCGTATGTTTTTTAGATATAAAAACTAATATAAGTCAATATAAATTAACAAGAGAGCAAGTAAATGAATCAGCTTGTGTAGCTGGATTAGAAGAAACTGATTTCTCTGTTATATTAAAGAATTATGACCCTGAAATTGCTTCAGACGTATTAGTTGAAATGGTTTCTAATATAGTTAAAAGTAATTCACATAGCTTGATCATCTCAAGTAAAAAAAGAATAATTAAGCCATGGATTACGCCTGGCCTTTTACGTTGCATAAGAAATCGGGATAAATTATATTATAAAACAAAAAAAAAATTCATTGAACGAAACAGCTAGAGTAACTTATAACCGTTATAGAAATTTTTGCAATCAATTGTTAAAGAAAGTTAAAAGAGAATATGAGCGTAAAGAGTTTAAAAAAGTAAAAACTAACCCAAAAGCCACTTGGGACCTAATTAAAAAAATTACTAATTTTAATAACAGTTCCCTCTATTGTAATGAGTTATTAAACGTACATAATGATCCTTCTTGTTCAGTTGATGAAGTTAATAAATACTTTTCCAATGTCGGTAAAATGCTAGCTTCAAAAACTAAAAAGGAATCGTTAAATATTAAAAATTATACAGAGCCAAATTTAATTACATCACTACACTCAATGGTTTTATTAAGTACTGACTACGAAGAAATTGAACATATTATTCTTAACCTAAAAAATACATCTGCAAAGGGTTGGGACAATATACCTACATCAATAGTAAAATCTGCAAGACACATACTTATACCTATCCTTCTTCATGCATTCAATCTCTGTCTCACTCATGGAATATTCCCTAAGACATTTAAGAAGGCTCTTTTACACCCTATTTATAAATCTGGTGATAGGAAAAGTATTTTCAATTATCGGCCAATATCAGTGCTTTCAGTTTTTTCCAAAATATTGGAAAAGATACTGAATAAGAGGCTAATTTCCTATTTGAACAGTAAAAAATTAATCAGCGATAATCAATACGGTTTTAGATCAGGTAAGTCTACTGAGGATGCAGTAGTAGAACTTAAAGACACGATTAATAAAAACTTAACTGCCAAACTTAAGACTATCGGTATATTTTTAGATATATCAAAAGCCTTCGACACGGTTTGTATCACGACTTTATTGGAAAAATTAGAACGTATAGGTATAAGAGGTGTCGCTCAAAATATTTTTAAAAGTTATCTTTATAACAGATCTCAAACTGTCAGTATTGCAAATTGCCGAAGCCAGGATGAACCACTAACATACGGAGTTCCGCAAGGCAGTGTTCTTGGCCCAACATTGTTCCTTATATACTTAAATGATCTTTGCAACCTGAATCTAAAAAATTGTAAAATTATAACTTATGCCGATGATACAGCTTTACTTATTCAAGGTAAAAACTGGTTAGAAACGCGCATTTATGCAGAAACGGCATTGATGGCAGTAATGAGATGGCTTTCTTTAAATCTTCTGTCTGAACTTAGATAAAACGACATGTTTACCCTTTGCTTTAAAATCATCATCCTTGCCTAACTTTCCCCTTATTATAAAAGCTCACTCCTGTAATAACCCCACAGACACGAATTGTGATTGTTTTACTGTTGCCTGTTCAAATAAAGTTAAATATCTCGGAGTAATCATCAACAGTACTTTATCTTGGAAGGAACAAATTGACTCGTTAATATATAAAGTAAGAAAGCTAATATACGTGTTTAAAATCTAAGATCATCTGCAGACTATATAACCCTGAAAACAGTGTATTACGCATTAGGACAATCCATTTTAAATTATTGTATAATTGCATGGGGTGGTTCCGGTAAGACCCAGTTTCTTAGATTGGAAAGAGCTCAGAGAGCAGTACTAAAGGTTATGATTTTTAAACCATTGCGATTCCCTACAGTAGATCTCTATGCTTTGTGCAAAATTTTAAGTGTCAGACAATTGTTTATACTGAGGGTCATTTTACGCAAACATAAACAGCTCTATTATTACCCCGAATTGGATAAAAAAAAGCGTAGAGGCGATCGAGTATGTCAACCAGTAAATTCTAGCCTATCTGTCGCAAATCGACATTATTTTTACCTTAGTCCTAAACTATATAACAGGGTTAATAAATTGACTTATATTTACCCACTTACTTCGAGAGAATGTAAGGCTAAAATCACGGAATGGCTTTTGGGTCTTAATTATGAGGAAACTGAAAACTTACTCACTTAACACAAATATGTACTCACACACACTTGCACACGCACACACACACACACACATACACAAACACACACACGCACGCACACACATACACAAACACACACACAAACACACACACGCACGCACGCGCATACACACACACATACATGAGCGTGCACGCGCGCTCACATGCGTGCACACACGTATACACAAATATGTCACGCACTACACGCTTTCATTTTTTTTTTCTTATTTTTTAAAGTAAAAATTTTGTATAGTTGGAACGCTTACACAAGGAGGAGGGGCGTTAATAGCAACGACACAGTTTTTACTAAGGTTGTTATTATAGTACACTATAAATTGTAAACATATGTTTAATATTCCAAATAAATGCATTTTTAATTTAATATTGAGAGACTGTTCATTTCAGAGCAAAGGTTCGGAGGAAACCGTACATTCCTGTTATTAATTGGCACGAGTTGTAAAGCCAAACAATAGAAAGGATGAAATAATTGTGCAGGAAGCCATTGAGGAAGATTTATACATACATTGAATATTATAATGTGGCTTTTTTCTGCCCGTATGAAGTTTCCAGGAGTAAAAAGTGGTTTCCAGTGAAGGACATAGGCTACTTCATAATTACTTAGTAATTGTAGTATATTAATGTACTACTGCACAAAATATTGCCAATACAGCGGTAGAGAGACAATATTGAATGTAGTTAATTATCAGTGTGGGGGTCGCGCAGCTGATACGGCTGAGGTGAGGCCGTGCTGTCTGTGCACTCCGCAACAGAAATGTGGTGTGGCCAGAAATATGGGCCGGCATAGTGTACCAGACACATGAATGATTGACAGATATTTTTAAACTTCTATCCCGCCATCTGCTAGTAGCAAATGATATCCACAAGACTTTTCCCTTAGATGGTATATTCTTACATAAATAAATAGAAATCACAAACAAAACTTCCCTGTCCAGAAGTCGCCTGCTTTAGTTTTGATTTTTTTTAGATTTGATTCAGTTTCTAATATTTGGTGGCTCCTAGGAGCCATGCTCAGTTTTGGTTTGATTTTTTCGAGAAGTACATATGACTTGTATCTATTCCCAATTTGCTTTGACTTTTCACCTAAGACGCCAATTTTTGTATAATATCGATGTTTTACGTGAACCAAGACACAAAGGATACAAAATTACCTGATTCTACCTACCTTACCCCTTGACGACCTCCGTGGACGAGTGGCGTAAACACCGGTAAAACCCTTGAGGTTTGGTTCCCGGTAGGGTCAATGCAGAAAAAACACTTTTTTCTACATTTAATGAAGTCTGGGTGTTTGTGATGCCTTCGTTGTTACTTTGGGATCGGAGCAATGAATGTGATGTTGTCCCTATCTATGTATGTATTTATATGTATATTTATAGTATTATTTATAGTATAACAAACACGTTATTTATGCACAGAGCTTTTTGTATAAAATTACTATAATTATATATATATATATATATATATATATATATATATATATATATATATATATATATATATATATATATATATATATATATATATATATATATATATATATATATATATATATATATATATATATATATATATATATATATATATATATATATATATATATATATATATATATATATACATATATATATATATATATATATATATATATATATATATATATATGTATATATATATATATATATATATATATATATATATATATATATATATATATATATATATATATATATATATATATATATATATATATATGTATATATATATATATATATATATATATATATATATATATATATATATATATATATATATATATATATATATATATATATATATATATATATATATATATATATGTATATATATATATATATATATATATATATATATATATATATAAGAAAAAATTCAAAATTATCCATTAATTTTCCTAAATAATACAGTTTATATATATATATATATATATATATATATATATATATATATATATATATATATATATATATATATATATATATATATATATATATATATATATATATATATATATATATATATATATATATATATATATATATATATATACATATATATTGTTTGCGGCAGCCTCCTCTTTACTATCTCAAGGAAAAGTTCGAGTTTATTGGCGAAAATACCATTCAAGATTGCCAGACAAATTAATTTTGCGAATGCCCGCCCATAGCTCGAATTTTTATCATTCCTCCTTTCACGTAAAAGCAGTGAATTTAACTTAAACTTGAATTATTTAAAAATAAAATCAAACTGTATTATTTAGGAAAATTAATGGGATAATTTTGAATTTTTCTTATATATATATATATATATATATATATATATATATATATATATATATATATATATATATATATATATATATATATATATATATATATATATATATATATATATATATATATATATATATATATATATATATATATGTATATATATATATATATATATATATATATATATATATATATATATATATATATATATATATATATATATATATATATATATATATATATATATATATATATATATATATATATATATATATATATATATATATATATATATATATACATATATATATATAATTATAGTAATTTTATACAAAAAGCTCTGTGCATAAATAACGTGTTTGTTATACTATAAATAATACTATAAATATATATATATATATAAGTTCGAACCATCAACCCTTAGCTTCGAATGTTACTGCCAATTGGCTATTGGGTCGGCGTATGTATGTAACATAGGATATGTGTGTATGTATGTAACCGTTACGAACACTAGGTAGAAAGAAATAGCTAAATCGGTGGGTTGGCACTATTATATTATAGACGCGGCCATAGTATTTTACACGTGTAGAAGCTAGCACAGCGCTATGGTTACTCTCTTAAATGATCTATGAATACAAAGAGCTTAATTGACTTACTTATAATTGATTTACTGCCTATGAGCAACTGTATATTGTGAGAGACGAAGAGAAAAAGAAAAGAGAAGTGTTAGTGTGCATCCAGTGCCGTGTAATTTAAATCAATGAACTGTACATCCAATGAGATTGAAATCACCATTCCGCTCCCTACTCTTCTTTTTAGGGTTGTCAAAAATATTGATGAAGTACGTTGAGTTAAAAAATAAAACATAGGTTAACAAGCAAAGGCATTAAGTCGGCCGTTGGCGACCTTCTTTCTTGGTGTACTAATAAATTGGATACTAAAAAAGGTCATATTTAGGTAAAAAAAAAATAAAAAAAATATCTTCACGCAATTCCCAATACAGGGGTAGACAAAGGTCAAGTCTAGACAATTAAGTCCCTTTGACCCACCATCCACCGAAGATATTTTCGGGACAACGTTACAGGTGGTGAGCCCGTCGCCGTCTTTATGTCCAAGCCAACGATGAAATTCGTACATAAGTTTTTGAAAAACTCATTGGTACTGCTACTTGGGGATCGAACTCGGGTCTCTCGACACGAAATTCCGACCACCCAACAACTCGGCTATCGTGACTTCTTTTGACTTCGTGAGGTCTTTTTTATTATTGTAAAACAATTGAAATAATAGATGCTTTTAAAAAAAACTAATTGTTTTGTATATTTTTAGACAAAGCGTATATATAAATATAAATCGAAAAACTTTAATTACTTTAAGAATTTTTAAATAAAATATACTACCGTAAGCGTTCATTGATTCGCTACAGGACTTAAATAATAAAATATAAATGATGTTTTCGGCTTTAAAATTACGAAGTTTTGTAAAAGTGAGTTTGCTTGGTACGTTGTCATGCCTAAACCTCTAAATGTGCTACCATCTTGTTATCTGATAGAAAATTTAGTTTAATGTTTGCATTTACATATACATAGACAAATTATTAAGGACAACATCCCATACATCACTCTGATCTTAAAGTAAGTAGCAAAAGCCCTTGTGTTACGGAATAAATTCCAGGAAGAGAATCTCGAATTTAACTGATTTTCAAAGTGTCAACACCTTTACAATCGTCGGCCTCCGCGGACGTCGCCATTATATATTACATAAATATGCATATTTTCCGTTGTATCTGTTTCTGTCGGCCCTGTTAAAACTGTTCATAACTAAACAGTTTAAAGAAATTGTAAATGTTTATTGTGTACTTCTGACGGTTAATGATAAGAAAATGCGATTTTAACGGTATTATAAGCAGCTCGCAGTTTAACGAAATTCCATTCAATGAAAGTTGGGCATCATCCGGTTGATCAAGTACTTAAACGTTGAATTTGCATGAAATTATAAGGTATAAATTTAAAAATTAGGGCCGTATGACGTCGTAAAATGCGACCTAAACATGATTGCTTTGAGTAACGCATGATGATGTAAAGTGATCCTGGTTAACAAATTAGTAACATTGTTATTTAAAAAATTAGGGGAGGGTTGCGAAGTAATTTTTTAAATAACAACTTTACAATGAATTTCCGCAAAGTAACGCCTGAGTCAATTAACTATAAATAAATAAATAAATATCTTCACGCAATTCCCAATACAGGGGTAGACAGAGGTCAAGTCTAGACAATTAAGTCCCTTTGACCCACCTTCCACCGAAGATATTTTCGGGACAACGTGACAGGTGGTGAGCCCGTCGCCGCCTTTATGTCCAAGCCAACGATGAAATTCGTACATAAGTTTTTGAAAAATTCATTGGTACTGCCACCTGGGGATCGAACTCGGGTCTCTCGACTCGCAATTCCGACCACCCAACAACTCGGCTATCGTGACTTCTTCGTCAATTAACTAAATTAGAACATCCTGTAAGGGAAGGTTTGTAATAATATCCACGATTGGGGGAGTGGCGATCACAATACCGAGCGCTATTCCTCCTTGAGAGGCCCCCAGAAGGTTCAGAACTATTCTAAGTAGCACAAAAATCAGTCCTGTGCCATCTGCATCTATTGACTCAAGTCAACATTTTGCAGGTCGTCACTCGTGCTAGTGGCGGGCTAGCTAGAAGGGAAATGGACTCTCCATTGCCAACATGTATCGATGGCGGAACATTGTAGATTTTTTAGACAGTGAGCGCCCGACATTACCTATCCTTGCCAATGCGGGGGCTTTGTTATGTTTACACGATAAAAGAAAAGAAAAGTTAATTATCACAAAACATAGTTACATAACGGTCTGTTGAAGCTTACAGCGAGGCATAGCCCCTTACTGTAGTGGAGAATAGAACCCGTTGCTCATCACCGATCGGCTGAATTTTTGTCAGGTATTTTGAAAGAATATTATACTGTTTCGTATTAATAAGGATATATATATATATAGTATTTATATATAATTATCATATGACATGTATGTATGTCCCTGTCTATGTATTAATTTATCTTCATTATAAAAAAAACAAACACGTTATTAGCCACATTTATTAAAATCTAAATCTGTACGTGTGTGCATGAAACGCGTGAGCCGAATGACACGCGACTGTAAGCAGATTAGATCTGCCCAATACCGAGAATATTTTTGTCGGTTTTTATGAACTGTGCGACATTTTTCAAGCAAGTTCAAGTTGATTTTGTCAAATAGGAGAATATGTTTTTTTACCTTAATTTAGCCGCAGACAAACTACTTACTCCAGGTAATGTTTTTAAATTAAAAATATGTCTTTAATACGTATTATTTTTATTTAAGGTAATATTATCGTAAATATTTTTTTGTAATAAATAAATACATACACAATACAATGTTTGAAAAATTATGTCATTGATCGTCGATGGATATTAAAGATTTCAAAAATATATGTCGTCTGAAGTATGTGAACATCGGCACTTCGGCGATATTTGGTGGACTTCACACATGCTCGAATATTATCTTTTTTTAATCTTCTGATATGCAGATTTGCAGTTTGCCTTCATTACTGAGCAATATAAAAAAAATATCTTCACGCAATTCCCAATACAGGGGTAGACAGAGGTCGAGTCTAGACAATCAAGTCCCTTCGAGCCACCTTCCACCGAAGATATTTTCGGGACAACGTGACAGGTGGTGAGCCCGTCGCCGTCTTTATGTCCAAGCCAACGATATTCGTACATAAGTTTTTGAAAAACCCATTGGTACGACACGACCATTGGTACACTTCAACACGAGACATTGATTGAATCACTGGACGAATCAGGAATTATAGGACCTGTCCAGAAATGGTGTAAAATTATCTGGAAAATAGACGTTTTAAAGTTAAGATCGCTGAAAATTGGAGTTATGAAAAGACTGTAACTGAAGGAACTGCACAGGGATCAGTACTCGGACCTTTACACTACTTAACATATGTTAATAGTTTAATAAATTTAATTGACAGCTGTGAAATTTATCAGTTTGCCGACGACACGTGCCTAGTAGCGGCTGATGCCGATCTTGGAGTCGCATTTATACGTTTGCAAAAAGATTGTACATCTCTTATTAAGTGGTCTCACGATGTTGGTTTAGTTTTAAACGATAAAAAAACTAAAATAATGTATATCAGCTCTTCTCATAACCGTGCTAAAACAGTGCCTAATCTCATAGCACACTCACACTCATGCTTACATTCATGTCAAATAAAATCTATGTGCTATTGTCCGTCAATAGTTTATACGGACAACCATAGGTACCTAGGTCTCATAATTGATAGCCGACTAAATTGGAAAAAGCAAATAAGTAACGTCTGTGACCGGCTAAAATCAATTCTGACAAAATTTGTACTAATTAATAACAAAATTGACTTTCCAATTAAATTATTATTATATAAAGCTTTAGTTGAATCAATAACTTCGTACGGTTTGAGTAGCTAGTAGTAGGATTCACATTCAAAACATACATAGACAAAATTTTTCAACTTCAATTAAGGTTTCTAAAGATAATCGTCCCTCCTAAAGTAAAAAGTTAATATAAAAATAACTGCCATATGTTGTTCGCGTATTGTAAAATAATCCCAATCCATGACAAAATCAAATATGTGCTCTTAAAAGAACAGTTTTTTACAAAGACCTGCAAACTCTAATATCACATAGCAAAGGTACTCGCGCTATCTCTAATAAAAAATTATATGTGCCTGTGTATAATAAGAATAACTATGGAAAACGCACACTCGAATTTATGATTCCAAAATTAATAAACGAATTACCACCCGCATTACGTTACGAAATAAACCCAAACAACATCAAATCTAAATTAACTAACTACTATTTAGTTTTGCTACATGATAATTATATGAAATAATTGATAATAATGTTGACACACCCTTAGGACACTCGAACGCATTTGTTTCTTTTTCTTTTTTTATGTGCTCGTCATTGTTATAACGACAAAAACATTCGCACCTAATCTACCCTCACTAAAAATTCCTATATCATGTTCGTAATTATTAATGTAAACTATCTGGTTTATAATAAGTAAACTGCTAAATAATGTTATCTGTATGGACGAACTCCATTGTACAAAAAAAACCACTTGGTTTTATAGTACAGTGTATTGTTGTTATCATTTGTAATTTGTTTTTTTTTTTTGAATATAAATAAAAATAAAAAAAAAATAATGTATTCGCTTTATTAAATTGTAATTATTTTAACGATGACTTTGAGTGTGACCTTTTATTGCCTGTACATTTGGAAAGCTAATAGAGTCATATATAAAGCTATACGCGTGCGTCCTGGTCATCACTTTTTGTCTCAGCTTATAAATTGGATTTAATAACAATGAAACTTAGGTATCTACCTAAGTTTCATTGTTATTAAATCCAATTTTTATTAAAAGTCAACTGTTTTATTATGACAATCTCGATAAAAAGCCAGAATTCAGGATTTTTCCTAGCAAATAAAAATATAATGCGATTTATATGATGTTAAGCGATCCTATGTCACTTAATCGCGGAGGACGTGGAAAGAGCAAGGCAAGTACGCTATTTCTTTCTCAGTTCACTAACACGAAAGTATCCTGTACCACCAGTCCAGTTATTCTATGTATCCCAATATTCATAATCAAACTTTACCTTTGTGATGACCCGATAGTTAAGAAGGTAGAACCTTGTGTTAGGATTTACGTAAATATAAACCTTTAGCACAGGATTACTTCAGATTTAATATTGTAATAAAAAAGACATTTTACCAAGGTAACCATTTGACTGCAAGAGAGCAAACGTAGATAACACTATGATTATCTATGTTCGCTCTCTTGCCTACACCGTGCTTTACGAGTATATGCTTAGAGTTGCGGATACAATTCCAGCTAAAGGCAAACATTTGTGTGATAAATTTAAAGTTGGTACTCGAACCATGGTATGTGTAAATGAATATTAAAAATATTTACAAATAAATATACATAATAAAAGAGTTGTATAGTAAATGAATATACATTATTATTGAAAAGTATTTCTTAATACATTGATTTTTTATTAATTAGGTATTCAAAAAATTAGAGAATTAGCGTTATTATAATCCACCAACACAAAAACTTAACAGACTGGGAACTATTAATCATAAATATCGTTAGCGGCGCAGATTTCTTTGTTTATTCCAGTTGACGGGCGTTAAATTGTTTGCGAGATAAATCATCAAATTAGTCTAGTTAGATTTCTTTCAAAATGTTGATCATTATCGCCGATAAATAAAAATTTTAAGGAATTTTCTAAAACATTTTTAACCAAATTATGTATACTTATATCTAATAAGAAACATATTTCGTTATCCCTCTTCTAACTTATACAATTTTTTTTAAATAATTGGGATAAAAAACGAAATTACAGTCCATAGTACACATCGGTTTTTAATGTGTCGCCAGCTCTAGGGTCCCGGGTTTACATTGTCGGGTCTATATTGTCTGGGTTGTACATTCATTGTTTCTGATTCCATAACACAAGTGCTTTAGATACTTACTTGAGG
Source organism: Sericinus montela (assembly GCA_029286605.1). Lineage (NCBI taxonomy): Eukaryota > Metazoa > Arthropoda > Insecta > Lepidoptera > Papilionidae > Sericinus > Sericinus montela. The sequence continues at coordinate 195,548 of JAGSMR010000205.1, forward strand.
GTCAGAGCAATATATGTGATGTTGTCTTTATCTATGTATGTATTTATTTCTTAACATTATAATTATATCACCAATGTTGGCTGGGTCAATTTTTATACACATTTTTTACTTAGATGAGTGTTCTCGATTATTTGAAGGAAATATATTTAATTTTGTTTAACAAACTTAATTACATGATCCTAAATTTGTAATAGGATTTTCAAAGTCGTGATTTCTTTATAAAAAATATTGTGCAGCGAAAAAAGTTAATTGTGAAAAAGAACGAGTAATATCACGACAGAGACAAACTGATATTTCGGAACTGTGTTCACATACTATCTTCTCTGTCTATCTTTTTAGCTTTATACTAAATAAAAAAAATATCTTCACGCCATTCCCAATATAGGGGTAGAGAGAGGTCTCGACAATTAAGTGTTTTCGACCCACCTTCCACCGGAGATATTTTCGTGACAACGTGACAGGTGGTGAGCCCGTCGGCGTCTTTATGTCCAATGTCTATAAACATATATTTAAAAAAATAGATATTTTAAGATAATCTTTAATTATGTATATTCTTGATGGTTATCCCACCATCGGTCGGTTGCCATTGACATAATGACGGCTTGAAAAGAGCATACTATAGTAAACCTTAGCAATCAGGGTAACCAACTCAATTCAGTTAGTCATAATGTGTTGAGTCAGTGACTTATAATACCAAGGAGTTGGGTTATTTAATATATTTTATCTGATAGATTGTTGAATGATCGCAGTACAGGAATAAAGTAGGTAATGTTTCCTATAAATATATGACGACCCGATAGCCAAGTTGTTAGTGACTCTGCCGCCTAAGCTTTAAAATAATATACATAAATAATTTACGATTATTGTTAATATAATTTATGCATACTTTACATATACATAAATAATTTACGATTATTGTTAATATAATTTATGCATACTTTACTTTTTAATATCGTGCCTCTGGCATTACGCCGCAGACCAGTTACTAGGAGCGAGCCTGTCATCATCTCTCCATACGCTCGCCAGTTATTCGCCAGGTATTTCCCCACTTGTAAAAATGCACATGCAAAATAATCCTTAAGCTCTAACTCTTAAAACATCAGTTAGAGAATTATGACATTTTAAGGAAATTGTGATAGTGTGATGTCCGGCTTAAAAGTCTTTGACATAACGAATTCGAGAGAGCTTTACATTTAGAGACTTTTTCAAGCAATTTTCTTTACTCGAAAATGTCTAGAAAATGTCTGTTGGACCCACTTTTGACTGTAGCTTATTAAGGTCAACGAGATAGGTTGTAAGCCTATCGTGTGTAGAATGTATATTTGTATATAATTTATTTACATAGGTAAATACACATAAACGTCCATGACTCGAGTATAATCGAGTACAATTCTTGATTACAATTTGATTATAATAAAGTAGCGGGATCGAACCCGCAGCTCTTAGTTGCGGAGGCAGGGTCACCAACTCGGCTATCGGGAAGACTTCTCTGCGTTTTAATTTTATCACTTGCACGAATTTTAAATATACGATGATAACAGTTATGAAATGGTTCAATGTATCAGGCATTACAAAATAATGAGAAAATAAAAAAAGTGTGATGTATGATGATGATGATAATAAAAAACACTGAAACAATTTTTTTTCGTTGATTAATCAACTCCAGCTAAGTGCGAGCTACATAATAACGATGAAGTACCTTATAGGTAACCGACCCAACTACTTTAGCTAATTTTTTATGAGGTAAACGAGCATCCTATTCACCACTCAATATGTAATTATTAACGTCCACTAACATCTGCTACGTCACAGGACCTGTAAAATAAGCTCTCTTTTTGAAGGTATATAACTCTTGCAGCAAAGACTTGTTGTATGTGTTATTAATATTAATATTATTTGCGATGCTCCAAAAAAAGATAGATAAAGGGACCGACAAAAATTCTAAAAATTGTTGCTTTGTCTTCAGATCTGTCTCAATAAATTCACTTTTTTTTCCAAGGATATCTTTAGTATACTGACACTCTTTCTTACCAGTTTATATAGATAGCGTATGGTATCAGCGTCAGAATACGAGTGGGGTATTCTTATCCTTTGTCCCGCGGTAGTCGTAAGAGGCGACTTAAGGAAAAAGCCTTCAAAAAATCAATGGCTACAGACAGATTTCGGGATAGCCATCACATAAAATATACCAGATCGAAATTCAACAAGCCGGTGGCGGGCCGCAGCGTTTACGCTGAGTAAAGTGACTGGTTCTGTGATCGCCAATCCGCTTGGCAAGCGTGGCAATTATGTTAAACGCTCCCTTAGAAAAAAGGAGAAAGGCCCTGCAGTGGTCTTCATAGACCGTTATATGTGGATATAATATGTTTATATTCTTTATTAATCCAACTTTGAAAACTGCAAAGTTTTAAGCTCGCGATCCAAAAACCCCGAGATGTATACGTGTTAATTAGGTAAGCGATGCAATCACAGACCTGTGGTACGAATGATTGGCCGCTTGTCGGATTCTCAAGTGCGGCAGCTGGGAATGGTTAGGTTCTTGGTTTTTGCTCATTAAAATCACTCGATCGCTGTGAATAGCTGCGGGCTAAATAAAAAAAATGAATCGGAGTGTAATCGAGAAAAAATGCCCTATACTTCTTGAGATACACTCAAACGTATTGAGTGAAAGAAAATAAGTAACGGTAGCCGAGTGGTTGGGTCATCAAATTCGAGTCACGAGACCCGAGTTCGATCCCAAGGCTCGTACCAAAGGGTTTTTCAAAACCTTTGTACTTATGTAAAAAAGAAGACGATTAGTTCGACATGTATGTATGCAATATTATTGGAACTGCGATACATTCAAATGTGATAATCGATTAGGGCTTTTAAACAAATATACATAATATTACTTAAAATTTATGTTTGTTCACACTTTTCTCTAAAACAAATCGGAATGAAAGAGTTTATTGATTAACTTGTATATTTAACATTGATAGCAGTGAAACTACGCCACTTCTTCTCATCGAATGTACTTCATAACCTTAAGACAAAAGTAAAAGTCATAATTAGGGCGTGTTGCCAATAATGATTTTTAGATCCAATACCTGGCTGAAGCTGAGAGTTGTTTCGCGCGCTAACTTTCCTTAGCGTGCGAAACAACTCTCAGCTTCCTCATCAACCTAGCTCGGAGTTTTCTGCGTGTTAGAATTCAGCAACCAAGTCATTCGCAACAGAACCAGGATGACCGACATAGTCTTAAGGAACAGCACGCTAAACTGATTGCTATTGCAATTAGAGTTACCTTTCGAAGCTAGTAATAATAGGTTATATGGTTTTCGAGACCATTGTAAATGTGTTACACCTCTTTCGCTTCTTTCATTGTTACATTCATATAATTTAATTATAATTCCTAACTGAGCAGTATAATTAATTACATTTTTAATTTTAAATATATATTATTAATAATAAGTCACGTCAGTAAATTATAAATCACGATAGCCGAGTGGTTGGGTGGTCGGAATTTCGAGTCAAGAGATTCGAGTTCGATCCCCGGTGGCAGTACCAATGAGTTTTTCAAAAACTTATGTACGAATTACATCGTTGGCTTGGACGTAACGTGGTGACGGGCTCACCACCTGTCACGTTGTCCCAAAAATATCTTCGGTGGACGGTGGGTCAAAGGGACTTAATTATTTTGACTAGACCTCTGTATTGGGAATTGCGTGAAGGTATTTATTTATTTATATATTATTAATAACTAATAAAATTAATAACTGAAGCGCAGCATGGCTTATATGCTTGAAATTTTATAAAGACTCATTATGCATGGGTTACTCACTGTTCACGGCTGTAATGCAGTGAAAAATGCGTTACAAGCCGGGAAAACATCTGCCAGATATTGACAAACACCCCGAAGAGGTATATGAAAGATTTAAAAATTTCATCAGATATGGGCGAGGTATGGCGGCTCGGACACAGGCTACATGTAGGATATTTGCTATTGGACGTTCCGACAGCTTACCTGGTGATGAGTTTGTATTCGAAGCGCTCGGGGTAAATATTTGAGTGATAAATATGAATGTTTGTACTCGAGTTATGGATGTTTATATGTATATATGTACTGTGGGTTCGGACACTAAGACGATGACAGGCTTACCACCAGTCACGTGATAAAATATTATAGGTTATTTTCTGTTTTCCACTACGATGACGGTGAACATTGATTACCATGTATCAACAGATGGTTAAAAAATGTAAATAAATTTTTGAAATAGTTTTATCAAACAAATGCCTAACTTTATGTAATTAAAACTAACCTTCGACCTCGCCGATATTGATGACTTCAAATGAACCTAATACAAAAGATTATTATAAAATTAGTTTATATATATCTAATATTTTCTTTGTAGATTTATTCGTTCACTGTAAATTTAAATTCTGAAAATCTTTTTAGTTTTATTTTACTCAACTAAAGCTTCAGTTTTATCTTTCCTAAAATAAAAGTAAAATCAATAGCAGAGGTAGAACAGTATCAAGTTACGAGCAATGTTCCATTAGCAGTAAGGGATTCAAGTCGTTATTCTTTGTCAACTCACGGAATTGGTTCTGCATGTGACAAAATGTATCGTAAGCAAATGTATCGGAAATATATAATTCCGGGATTATAATTCGTTCGGATTAGAATTACTATAATATAAATGAAGATATTAATGACAAAAACTTGGGTAAGTGGTGATCGCGATTGAGAGGATAAGAAGACCTACGAAGTTTCTTTTACCTATTTTATATATATACGAGATGGTGGTCGATAAATAATGACTTTCGGTAATTAAATCATTTGATTTGAGAAAGACTAATTTTTATTTCTGGCTCGCCCTTTGTCACGTTGTCCCAAGAAGGATTTGGTGAAAGGTGGACCGTACGGAATTAATCGTCTATACCTCTGTCTACCCCAGTACCTTACACAGATCAGCAGAACATTTTTGTGTAAGGAACATTCATTTGATATCTAAACACAACCAAATCCAACCTCTCTCATTTGTAATATTCTTTTCTTTTAAATAAATTAAAAAAATATCTTCACGCAATTGCCAATACAGGGGTAGACAGAAGTCTAGTCTAGAAAATTAAGTGACTTCGACCCACCTTCCTCCGAAGATATTTTCGGGACAAAGTGGCAGGTGGTAAGCCCGCCGCCGTATTTATGTCCAAGCCAACGATATAATTCGGTCGTAAGTTTTTGAAAAACCCATTGGTACGAGCCTGCTACCTGGGGATCGAACTCGGGTCTCTTGACTCGAAATTCCGACCACCCTACCACTCGGCTATCGTGTCAATTTTTTCTTTATTAATGATATTGTTACTTTATAAATCTATACAATTTTTTGCGTCACTAACTTGTATACTGATGGACAATAACTTTTGTTAATAACTCCGCCATTTTGTACTATGTATTTCGTGTAAATAGTTTTACTAGTCTACTAGACTTAATAAATAAACTATTTTATCCTGCCAACCCAGCCTAGTTGGGAGTGACCCAACCTTCAAAGTTAAGGGTTGCGTGTTCGAATCCAGTTAGGAACAAACAATTGTCTCATTTTAATTCACTGAGTGTACCTTAATATTTTATTTCATCAGATTTTGGTCGCATCCTTCAAAAACAAGTCAGGTATCTTGTCGCTGGTGAAAATCATCTTCTCGAACCTTAAGCGCCCTTGACTAATCAGCAGCTTTAACGATCGATTAAACAAGAGTATAAAGATTGTAATAATTATCCCTTGGAATTCTTTGTATAAAAAAAAACTTATGTTTGAAAATGCAAACATTGATCATGTACTTGAGCATATAATTTTTGCTATGAGATATATATTTATTAGATCCTCATTAACATATTTATTTAATGTATTAATTAATTTTAATAAACGTCTAGTGCTTCTTATTTTATTACTTTTATTTATACGTGTAGTTGGTCTGCGTGTAGTATACGGCGTAAGAATATTGCCACTCCCTTTCTTTCCGTGGGTGTCACAAGAGGCGACTATGAGAAACTGCCTGGAATATTGTTATGGCAACGGATAGAAGGCGGGATAACCATCTCTAAACATGTCAAAATGTGTAAATAGTTTCATGTATTAAATCTTATTTTAATATTAGAAACGAGTTGATAAAAATATTTTCGTTTATTTTCTATCTTCATACATGTCCTAGTCATAGGCTAGACAGATGTCTAGAAAAGTTGGTGAGCCTGTCGCCGTGTTTGTCTCCAAGGAAACCATACAAATTATAAATAGGCTTTGAAAAAACTCATCGGTACGAGCCTTTTTCTTGGGATTTCTGATCAAACAAATCTTGGCTTTTTTTCATAAACTTCAACGTTTTTGGGCCTAAATGGATAAAGGTTTTGAAATGTAAACTTTTAAACACCTTTTACTGTAATAACGATAGATGTGTGATTGGTTGAGTGGTTTACTTATATGCGATTTGTATGTTTGTTGTTGTTGTTCCAAAACTTCAGTGAAATGCAGTGGAGCTATTATTATTTTATGAGCTCAAAAATACTGGCAAAACCATTGTATAAAAGTAATTTATGTTAACACTTAAAAGTCTTCAAAAGAGTCCCTTAAAACCCTTACTCTAAAAAAATGCAACACCTAAGAGAATTATAATTGTATAAAAGTAAACTATGCATTTCTGTCTATACAACAAATATAATATTTAACTTTTTTCATTTGCATTCAATTTTCTTATTTCATAATTAATATTTAAAAGTAACTTAAACAGGGGAAGATTTAAATTAAATTAAAAGAACTTTTAAACGAATAAAGTTTTACTTGACAATTTTTTTTTGTTCTCATTTAACAGCATTTCAGTTATCACGAACTGCCCTCATTCAGTTGAAAATATTCATACTGTAGAACCAAGCAGCATGCTGCCACAGGAATGGGCTGGCGCTACTAAGATTTGGGCATCTTTTTAGCTTGAAGTAGAGACATCGTTTTGTCCTATTGTCGTCCATGCTATTAGTATTTATAGTACTCATAATTGCTCGCTGTTCGGTTTTGATGGACTGATTTGAGCAAAATCGCTAACTGTGATTTAACTTTTATATTTACTATTATATTATATTTATTATTATACACATACAGCCAGCAATTATGAGTACTATAAATTATTATTACATATAGTAGTCATTTATGTACCATGAATAGTTTTTAATTACACCAAAACAGGGGCAGACAAAGGTCTAGACAATTAAGTCGTTTCGTCCCACCTTCCTCCGAAGATACTTTTGAGACACCGTGAGCCCATCACCGTCTTAATGTCCAGGCCAACGATGTAATTCGTACATAAGTTTTTGAAAAACTCATTGTTACGAGCCTGCTACCTGGGGATCGAAATCGGGTCACTGGACTCGAATTCCCACTACCCAAGCAATCGGCTATCTTGACTTTGTTATGAATTGAAGGTTAATTTAGCCGTGATAGACTATAGTCAGTACTATAAGCGAGCGACCGTATCGATCCCCGTGCAGGCACGTCTGAAATTGTTACTAGCAATTTTAAGTGCTGAATTTGGTCTGGTTTGAAAGATGACCTTATCCCTAAACAAATAACGGCGTGCTTTGATAGTTTGGGCACGTGGAGCAAATGAGTGAAGACCGAATGGTGAAGAAATTATATAGCGCGAATGTTAACATTAAAGGGTCCCCGACAGGTAGGCCGAGACTAACTTTTTTTTTTTAACATTATAAGCTAGCGTTTAACTACAATCCCACCTGATGGTAAGTGGCGATGTAGTTTTTGTTGGTAGGCACACTAGCTTAGAAAGAGCCTATTAACTCTTCTCTTGAAGACACCCACATTGTAATCGGACGGAAAGACTGATGCAGGCAAATTATTCCAGTCCTTTGCTGTACGCATTATGAACGACGAAGCAAAACGCTTCGTCCGAATGCAGGGTATATCGACAACAAAAGGATGGAGACCCGCCGTGCGTCTTGTTGTCCGATGATGGAAAGGGGAAGGGGAATTAACTCATATAATTCCTTCGCACACTCTCCAAAATGTAACCTGTAGAACACCGAGAGACTGGCCACGCGACGTCTGTGTTCGAGACTGGACAAATTGGTAGTAACCGAGTCAGGATCACCGATTAGCCGCTTGGCCCGTCTCTCCACAGAATCCAAGGCTGCCAGTTGATATTTAGGAGCTCCAGCCCATATGTGGCAGCAGTACTCTACAGCCGACCGGACCTGAGCTTTATATAGGGTCAGAAGCTGTCCCGGAGTTAAGTAACGCCGCACTTTTGCAAGAACTCCCAATCTCCTTGCAGCGGCTTTAGCCTTAGACTCAATGAACCGCCCAAAGTTAAGGTTTGACGTGATTTCGACTCCTAGTAATTGGTCGTTGTATTCCAGAGATACATTCTGAAATTTAGGAGCTAAGGTGAACTGGCTCCTTTTGGCGGAGAACAGACACGCTTGCGTTTTGGTGGCATTGAATCTCACAACATTGGTATTGCCCCAGTTGGAAACTGCCTGTAATGTAAAATTCATACGCTCTACCATGGCCTCCCGAGCAGACTGTACTTGATCCTGTCTGGACTGAACACGCGCCAGATATCTCTCCACAACTGTGCTGTCATCTGCATACCCAAAGAGACCGGGCTCGAGCAGGTCGTTTATGTGCAGCAGAAAGAGAGTTGCGGACAGAACAGACCCTTGAGGAACTCCGGCATTAATCACCATAGCCTCCGATGAGCAGCCGTCAATAACGACTCGCAAAGACCGTTCCCGCAAAAAGTCTTCTATCCAGGCTATCAGTCCAGGGGATATACCATATGAAGGAAGCTTATTGATAAGGCTAGCATGCCAGACCCTATCAAAAGCCTTCGAGACATCGAGCGAAACCGCGAGTGCTTCACCACTGTTCTCGAGGGCCTCACCCCATAGATGTGTGACATACACTAGAAGGTCCCCAGTCGACCGATTTCGGCGAAACCCGTACTGTCGATCGCTAAGGAGATCGTTATGTTCTAGGTATGCCAAGAGGTGCGAGTTCAATATACGCTCCATAATCTTACAGAGTATGGAGGTAATTGAAATAGATCGACAATTGACTGGGTCAACACAGCTACCTTTTTTGGGCACGGGCTGCACGTTAGCAAGCTTCCAGGATTTTGGGAACTATTCCAGTCTTCAAGGAAAGGCGATACAAGCGTGTCAGAACAGGAGACAACTCGGGTGCACAGGTCTTAAGCACTATGGCTGGAATACCATCAGGTCCACTGGCTTTGTTCACGTCCAGATGTCGCTATGTTCTGAGGACCTCTTTGTTAGTAATGTGGACCTCTGACATTGAAGTACCACAGGGAGGTAGGGAAGTTGGAACTGCGTTGCTTGTGTCCAGACGTGAGTTGCTGGCAAAGAGATTCGCGAACAGTTCTGCCTTCTCTTTTGCCGCATGAGCCAATGTCCCGTCGGGCTTAACCAGCGGAGGCAGTGAAGGTTTACAAAAACTCGCCTCGACCGCCTTGGCAAGAGACCAAAAAGCTCTACTGCCAGATGGTTGAGCAGAGAGCTTCGTGCCAATATGCCTAAATGAGCCTTCCGCAACACCTTTTTGTAAGTCTTGGCGGCTAGATTAAAGGCTCTCTTCTTGGATCTGACATCCGGAGTTTTACGGTTTCAAGCGTACGCCATGAGAGGTACGCCAAATGTTTAAGCTTTTCGGCTTGGGAACATTCGGCGCTGAACCATGGGCGAGCTTTGCCACCAACGGGTACATCAGCAAAAAGAATAAAATATTCCATATCTAAACATACCACGTCAGTTATAGCATCCGCGCATCTCGATGGATCTCCGGAAGAGAAGCAGACCTGCCGCCAAGAATAAGATGCAAAGAAGTGTCGCAACTAACCTAACTAACTACATTCCTGAAGAAAATGAATAATTGGCGATCTGTTCTCTCTGGCTTCCCTGTTAGAGACTGTGCGTGAAGATAAGTATAAAATTAATTTAGTAAGTAAAAAAATGTTTTACAAAAAATGTCCCGTGGGAACACACATACACAAAAGCACATGTTTTTTAGATTTGTAACGTAGTGTGAAAATATAAGTAAGCTAAACTTTATATACCTCTATTATGACCTTTATATGACCTCTATTATTTTTGAAGACATAATTAAACAAAAATAAGGTGTGTAATAGAGAAAAGTAGAATAGACTACCTCTCTGGTTGAATGTTTACGGAGCATTTGTGTAAGACTTACTTTCTTTTCTTCAGTGTCGTCAAAGGTTACTTTGCTAAAAACTAAATAGATAGCGGAATTATTATTATGAAAATTATCAGACAAAATTGCTGCAATCCGATGGCGGGCCGAAGTGCTTAGAAAAACATTAAAATTTTGACTAAAATGTGACTACAACATCGAATGTATAAACTGTCACATTTGTTACAATCAAGCGAGAATGATCTTCATTATGAGTTCAAATATATGAATTGGTCATTCTACAAGTCAATAAACAATGGGTTATGCACTCACATGCGCAGTTTAGTAATAAATCGTTAAAATTAATTGTTCACGAAGCTATGGCACAATAAACGTTTATATTAAAATTCAGCTTCCGTATGTTTGAGTGTAACTTGAAGCTTTTTTTTGAGACAAAAAGAAATAAGAAGTCCTATTGTTATATTATTCTAAAATTCTTTAATTATTAAGTGTGGAAATAATATTTATTCTGCACAGAGAAAATTTTAATATTTTTCTCGTCTCCAATTACGGGAAAAAAGAATACCGCAGCAATCAAAGAGAATGTAACCACATGGTAACAGTTGTTATTGCCTGACAAATGATATTCTTTCAAATGCTATCATCGAAGATTATTATTTTCACTAATTATAAAACAGACTTAGACACAGCGAAAGGGTTTTGCTGGTATAGCTGATATGTTTTATATGTTCTTTTAACATTATACATACATATTTTATGAACGAGTACCAGCAAATTGCTCTAGTTTAAAAATAACAGGAATCGTGCTGAAAAGTTTGTCTTGAATACCACACATTTTAAGCCTCGTTATGTTGAGGACTCCGTTTGCTCTTGTCAGTTGTTAACAAATGGTAAGATAAAAATATCTTTTGAAGCCTGAGTTTTGAAAATAATGTAAATTCTTTTATATCTTCTTCTTTTTACATTTTACTGATGTATGGGCAGATTTTGAAAATTAAATAGTTATACTACTAACGAGCAACTACTTTTGGTTAAATATAATCGGCTCTCATGCATTATGCATCCCCGAAATGTCAGTTCTCGAATCTAGTTACTGCGTTAGAGTATGGAATAGTTAAAGAATACGAAAGTACTAATATTTTAAGCTTTAAGTTTAACCGGATATTCAAGTATTTGTATAAACGAACGTCTCACAAAGATTTACATATAATCTCTCGAAGATATTTAATGTAAGGACAAATAGTCTTCTGTGAAATATGTGTCTTTATTGTCTAAACCTCTGTCTATTCCAGTATTGGGAATATGCGTAAAGATATTCACATATTTTATTTATTTTTTATCTTCATGCATTTGCCTATACGGATAACCAGAGACCAAGGCAATTTAGTCCTTTATTTACCTCAAGATAATCATTACATTAACATATTACAAGAAGTACAGAAGAACAATTATTTACTTGACGTGATAGTCTAAGATTTCCATACGAGGCCAGCCTGTATCGTGAAGACCATAAGATCTTTCAACCCACATTTAACCGAAGCTTGTTTCAAACAACTCGACAGAAGGTGTGCCTATTAAAATTACTATATACATTCAGTTACATTATGCAATAAAAAACAAGATGCTAGAGTAAAGAATATAATTGCAGGGTAATTTATTAATCTAAGTGATACATGAACCATTGCATCGTTTACCTGACGTTTTTATGATATCGATAAATTTTCCTTAATAGCGCAACGTTCACTTCTTTATCATTTATCTGTTTATAAGTGATTGCTTAGATTGTAAAACAACTATACTTTTAATTATTAAATTTAGTTAATAGCTAGTAGTCGTAAATAGTCATTAAATGTAATATTCATAATAGGCTCTGTCGATAAATTAAAACCATTTAAAGTTATAATTGATAATTAACTCGCACCATTCCGCATGCAAATATAAAAAAAAAACTTCTCTTCAGACCAGTTAACATATACCTTTTTTATATTTGCATGCGGAATCGTGCGAGGTAATTATCAATAACAACTTTAAAATGAATTTACACAAAGTAACGCCTGAGTCGATTAACTATCTTAAAACCATTTGTTATCGTTGGAAGAATTTAACACCAGCAACAGCCCTTCAAAAAGGAGTACCAAGCTACATGCTTAGTTAAAAGTTGAAGTATCTTTAAACATTTCCCATATACCGGAATAGCTAGAGCTTAGGCAGTTTAGTCCTTTCGACTCCACCCTTATATGCCTTGCTTATGAATGAAATATTATGCCACCGAATACAAATCCCCTGACTTGAATTCCATTCACTCAAAAACTTGGGTATAGTGGCTAAAATAGATCCTCTACTACTCTAGAATAAATAAAAGGTATGGCCTGAACAACTCTGACACTTTGTTATATTTAAAGTTAATATTGGTGGTCAGGTAGAGTTAATAACATATGTCTAGTAGGTGAAGGTTACGTTTAACGGTCTCCGTGTTACTTTCTATCACAGTTATAAACAGCTCACGAAAGAACTACTAGAGGCACTTCTTTTGAAAGAATATATATAATTAGCATGTTTAAATTTTTATCGTTCTACTTCACAAATATCATTTCATAACGTGCTACTTAAGTCAAAATATACAGCTAGATTTTGTTTACTTAGAATTGTTCTTAATAATGTAATTATTTATTTATTATTCATAATTCTTAATAATAAAATTCTTAATAAAATGACGTGGCAAAAAATGATGAATTTAAATAAGATCTGCACTCATTAAGAATTAAATCCTACTTCATTGACGACCTCTATGGATGATTGACAACACGGTTTTCATACTGTCGCCAGTTCTGTGGTCCTGGGTTCGATTTCCGGACAGATGCAGATAACAACTCTTTTTACATTTTATTGGATCAGAGTGTTTGTGGCTGTTTCGTTATTTCTGATTCCATTACATAAGTGCTTTAGTTGCTTACTTTGAGATTGTAGCAATGTAGGTGAAGTTGTATCGATCTATGTATGTATACATGTAAATGCCCTTTACTGAGCAAAGATCTCCTCCAAATACTACATGTTCTTATATGTAGAATACATTGTATATTCTTGTGATTGATGTATATTCTTTGAGTGTGATTATACCAGGGGAATGTCCACCACCCTTTTCCTGTCATTATCGGACTTTACAGGTTCACGTAATATTCTTTTTTTTTATTTACCAGATACCAGTTCTTGTTGTTGTTTTCCTTCACCGCCGAGCACATTGAACACTTTGTATGAAGCCTTGTATAGAGCTTTAACCTGTAAATTGGCGGCCTAGTGCTCAGGGCGCTTTCTTTAATCCCGAATAATCCAGGGTCAATTACCGAATCGGATTGGCGATTGCAGTACCAGGCACCACGAACCGCAAACGCTGCCGTCCCTCATTGTATGATTAATTTGGTCCTGTATTTTTCAAGATGGGTATTTGGCCATTTATCGGTAGCTATTTATTTATTTATTTGAAACTTTATAGCACACACAGTCTAATGATACAATTGGTGAAATTAATGTTTAAAAGCATTATCTACTAGTCAACCAAAAATTCATGGCGATGCTTAATCAAAATAAATGAAAATGCTATCCATATTTACAAAGCTTTATTTCTGAGTCGAACTCGGTTGTTTTAATTTTATTTAAGATTTAATTTTATTATTTAAACTGCTTCTGATCTGATGAGTGTATGCTTGTAAGGGCATTCGCCGGTTGCAACTTTTTTTACAGAGCACTACATAATTATGCAAGTTTTCAAAAGTCACGATAGCCGAGTGGTTGGGTGGTCGGAATTTCGAATCAAGAGACCCGAGTTCGATTCCCAGGTGGCAGTACCAATGAATTGTACAAAAACTTATGTACGAAATACATCGTTAGCTTGGACATGAAGACGGCGACGGGCTCATTACCTGTCACGTTGTCCCGAAAATATCTTCGGTGGATGGTGGGTCAAAGGGACTTAATTGTCTAGACTAGACCTCTGTCTACCCCTGTATTGTTAATTGCGTGAAGATATCTATATATTATTTATTATTCAAAGACTTGCGAATTTCTACAATGCGCGTTTATTTACGATATAAATGTAAAAATATAGCATAGAATCTATATAATAATGTACTATTTATATAAGAATCTATGAAATCGAGAGAATGAAGTGGATTTGTTCGGGTAAATTTTTTGGTTCCTTTTAAATTGCATCCAAACAAAAACAATAAGTAAAAATTTTGGGTTAACCATAGATGGCGTAATGTGATTCAATGGATTCTGGAGAAGGCATTTTCCTGCAAAAAAATTTAACGCAATGAGAGCCGTGGGCGAAAGTTAGTAAACTATATAGCTTAAACTATATACCTTCCTAGTGTAATTTGGTTCGATCTTTCTTTATTTGTGTACAAATGTTTGAATTGCGTGCACGAACTTTAATTTTTATTCATTTCAATGGCCAATTCAAAGAAAGAAATATGCATATTCAATTTGATTTCCGCAAAATAAGAATTGTTTCCAAATACAGTAATCATTTCGTGAACTAAATAGTCTGTGTCGTGGGGTATCGGCATAAGAATAATACCACTTCCTCTTTGTTTAGAATCTTGTTTTCTCTCAACTCACTTTATTTTTCACGTTATTTAAATTTAAACTTAATACATTAAGCTTATTTTCCATCCTGTTTCGTTAACAGTTAGTTTTAATGTATACAATTTACTAAATAACATGTGTTTCATTTTTGACATTCACTTAGTTTATATTAACAGTAAGCTAACTTAACTCAGAGTGTTGTTACTCTTATATTGTTTATTTAATGGCTATGATTTATTGTCAGATTAAACTGTGAAATATTTTACCAAGAAATTTCTTTAATTTGCTCGAAAAGTGTATTGTCATTATTATTATTACATCTTCACGGGTACTACTCGGGGTCTTCTGGGGTAGACAGAGTTCTAGATAATTAAGTCCTTTCGACTCACTTTTCATACAAGACTTTTTGGGAGAGAGTGACAGGTGGTGAGCCTATCGCCTATCAGTACCCAAGCCAACAGCACAATATTTTTATATACATATATTTACTTAACATATATTCATATATACATAGTATAAAGCTTGAGTACCCTAGCGGAATTGGAACCCAAGGGTCGTCTAGATTAAACTTTTGTTAACGATCATGTTGGTATGCATTACTGATAGAACTGAAAACATTCATCAGCGGAGACTTTATCTACAATATCTGTCCTCTGCAATTAATTATATAATTTGATAAGCTTACATGTGTCTATATCTGCAATCGCATATCACTTGCCAGACGTGGCGCCGACACCATCAATGAGAAATTTGAAAAATAAACTGACACGGGTGGCATCCGAACCCGCGACCAGCAGCCTCGAGGGAAGCCTGTATCCTAAGCAGGTTAATGAAATTTGGCATCTAGTGAGGTAAAGTACATTGTTTGAATATAAAAAAACAGATCGGTGGTAAAATTAACATAAATTTTATGTTTTATATATAATTACTAGTTACAGCAAGTGCGTCGTAAATGTGACCTAAATTTGTCCGTTGGAATTGCTATAAAGATAAATATCTATAAATAAAATATCTATAAATTGCTATAAAGATAATAGATGGCCGGGTTGGCCAGACGAGAGATGCAGACATAGTTTGATGCGAGACAAATGTCGCTAAATACTTTGTTAATAATTAACAAACCTTCCGTCAATTTAAATCATAGCTTGCGAGATAGATAGATAGATAATTCTTTATTGTACATAGTCTTATAGAATTAATTATTACAATTTCGGAAACCTTAAAACTACAAACGGTGGTCATATCGCTTTAAGCGATTTCTGCCTGACAAACCGGGTATTAAAGGAATATTAGCTCTATTAAATAGCAATTTTAATACAACAAATATATAACAATTAAAAACATTTCATTAATTGACTATGTAATAAATAGATAAGTATAAATATATATATATATATATATATATATATATATATATATATATATATATATATATATATATATATATATATATATATATATATATATATATATATATATATATATATATATATATATATATATATATATATATATATATATATATATATATATATATATATATACATATATATATATATATATATATATATATATATATATATATATATATATATATATATATATATATATATATATATATATATATATATATATATATATATATATATATATATATACACACACACACACACATACACATACATTCATATATACATAAGTACACACACATACTTATACATACATACATACATATAAATATTTTAACATATGTGTAAATACGAACACTGTGTTCGTATAAGGAAAGAAAAGAAGGAAATTTGGAAAAATATATAGGAAAACAATAATTTATTAACTTGAGAGTGCCAAAAAATAATCGTTAAGTAGACTTTTAAAAATTTTAAGAGATTGTGCCTTTTGAATATTGATTGGTAAATCATTCCAAAGTTGTATTGCTTGGACAATAAAAAACTTGCCGTAAAATGAGGTAAGATTAGTAGGCATTTTTAAAGCCAAGCAATAAGGAGAACGCAATTCTCGCTCATGGTACACATGTCTATAATGAAATTGATCTTTCAGGTAAGTGGGAGTTTTTGGGTCAAACAGTAAACGGTAAAGAAGAAAGAGAATATGAGCATTCCGGCGAAAACGGATTGGGAGCCACTTGAGTTGCTTTCGAAAATCAGAGACATGGTCATATTTTCGTAAACCAAATATGAAGCGAATGGAAAGGTTCTGGAGACGCTCAAGCTTATTTAATTGCTCCGTAGTTATATCGCTGTAACAAATGTCAGCGTAGTCTAGAATCGGCATCAGGACAGATTTTGCTAACGCAATTTTGGTAGATAAAGGTAGAAAATTTTGAAGCCTTTTAAGACTCCTACAGGCTGCAAACATCTTTTTGCTCACATTTTCTATTTGTGGTACCCATAACAGTTTGCTGTCTATGAGAACCAGGTTTTACAACTTTACTATAAGGAATAATGGTATTATTAAACAAACTGAGGGTAAAGTTAGCCAACCAATTTTTGTAGTTGTTTACTACTCCTATCACCACTACCTGAGACTTTTTAGGATTCACTTTTATACCATACGATTTACTAAACTCAGATATAGTCACCAGGTCGCGGTTAGTAGCGAGTATAGCTGAATCGATGGATTCAACTCTGGTTTGTGAATAAATTTGGAGATCGTCTGCATACAAGTGGTAGAGAGAAGTTATTTGAGAGGTATTGGATCGAATGAAAATTGTGAAAAGGAGAGGAGACAACACGCCACCTTGTGGTACACCGGCCTCGATAGAACACCAAGAAGAGTATCTCTCTTCTATACGAGTGCGCTGTCGTCGACCGAATAAGTAACTACGAAACCAGTCAGTCGCTGTTAGAGATACGTTAATAGAACGTAGAACAGCCAGAAGTATGTCTAAGTCGACGGTATTGAACGCATTACTGAAATCAAGGAACGTGAGAATTGTAACTTGCCGATTTTCCATACCAGCTCGAATATCATCTGTGATTTTCAACAATGCTGTAACCGTACTGTGGCCGGGACGAAAGCCAGATTGATATGAATTTAATAGGTTATTAGCGTTCAGAAATTTACTTATTTGCTGCTGGACAAGACGTTCTAAAACTTTTGAAAGGAAAGGCAATATGGATATGGGGCGATAATCGGCACAAGTTTTAGGATTGGATGTTTTGGGTAACGGGGTAACTTGAGCGTCTTTCCATATTGTTGGAAAGGTACCAGTATTTATAGAGTTATTAAAAATTTTTGTAATAATAGGAGTTAATAGATCTAAAAAAGGGGAGAATCATGTTTTTGCTAATATTATCAGTACCAATAGCATCAGAAGTTATATAGCTGTAATGTTCTTTTCAACGTCACAATCAGCGAACGGACGAAAAACAAACATAGGAAAATTAGGAGCTGGCAACGAAAAAATATGATTTAACGTATTAAATTTATTAGTGTTAACACTATAAAAACTAAGAGAGAAATGTTGATTAAGTATATCAACACTTAGGTCACTAGGAAATGAGTTTTCACGTTGTTTACCAACTCTAATACTTTTTAAAAAATTTCCAAACCCGTTTTTGATCTGGTGATCTGGGTCCTCGACTGACTTATGAATGTGGCGGCGTCGTGCATCTCTACACACCATGTTGCAGCGATTCCTAAGTATTCTATATTTCTCTCGGTTTGCGGCACTTGGATATTTTTTAAATTTGGATTTAGCTCGGTTCCTTCTTTTTATTAATTTCTTAATTTCATTTGAAATCCAAGGGGCCGGAGGACGCCGAACTTTGATGAGTCGAATTGGTGCATGCTCATCGTAAAGTTGCATTAAAAACTGGTTAAAAAGGTGTACTTGTTCATTAACACAAGACATCTCGTCAAGTTTTGACCAGTCAATATTGGCAGCACAACGTTTAAGGAGATCGACATCCATTCTACCAAAACTACGTAGCATAAGAGTACGGGACTTTACTTTTGGAGGTTGTAGCTTATATGATAAATACAGCAGATCATGGTATGAAAATGATTCATGTGGTAAAGCACGGCCAGTACGGTGATCATGAGATCACCGTACTGGCCGTGCTTTACCACATGTTCTGATTTGGAAACGATTTTCAAATCGAGTAGTGAAGGAAAACAATTAGGATAGTAATATGTGGCATTTGAAGGGAGGATGTGTAGATTACACGATTCATCTATAGAATTTAACTTTTTAGATCGGTGATCGTTTTTTAAAAGACAGGTATTGAAGTCACCCATAATAATCACATGTTCGTAAGATGGAAGTAGTTCCTCCAAAATATTCTCAAAAGTTGAAATATAATTAACAGATATTAATGGACTGTAAAAAACGCCTAGGAGAAGCTTGGAGTGAGAGAGGGAGACTTCAATGAAAAGATATTCTGCTGTATTTTCAATATTTGAATGAAATGATATGCTGACCGTGGAAAAAGGTATATGCTCCCGGAGAGAGATAGCAACGCCGCCGCCAGTCCTCACTGGTCGGTCGTTGCGCAAGATATGAAAACCTGGAATTGCAAATGAAGTGGAAGGCAAAAAAGGTTTAAGCCATGTTTCAGAAATCAAGACAGCATGAATATTTTTATTATTTAAGCTTGTCAGCATATCATGATGGTGAGCCGGAATGCTCTGAGCGTTTATGTAAATGGCGTTAAAATTATTTGCACAATCAGAGAAACACGAATCTAAAGACGAATTGAGAGAGAAAGTACTGTGAAAGCTGTCATCCCCAAAATTTAAACCATTTGACGAACAAGATTCAAAAGAATCAGAAGATAAATGTATTTCATTTATAGAAGAGTTCATAACCTATTGAAATATGCAATAAAAAAAATAGTAATTAATTAAAAAATATATAAAATTAAATGTATATATATATATATATATATATATATATATATATATATATATATATATATATATATATATATATATATATATATATATATATATATATATATATATATATATATATATATATATATATATATATATATATATATATATATATATATATATATATATATATATATATATATATATATATATATATATATATATATATATATATATATATATATATATATATATATATATATATATATATATAAATGTATATATATATATATATATATATATATATATATATATATATATATATATATATATATATATATATATATATATATATATAAATGTATACAAATAAATACAAAATATGTTAATGAAATTAAAATAAGCTATTATATTACAAGGGTTCAGATTTTCCTTTTACCGGCCAGCAGTATGAATACAAAGAATAAAGATTTTAACACAATAATCTAATAAACAAAAGCTAAAATAAAGTACTTAAAGAAAACTAAAATAGCTGTCGATTGGAATAAATTAAAAAGTGTTTATCTATGAACCTGTGAAAAAGTATTTTTAATACTTGTCAAACTAATCTATTGTTTGATCATAGACAATATTGTTTCATCGGAGTGATCACTGACATATAACAGGACTGTCACTTTCATTCCTCTCCTCCTGCAGTCGTACTCCTCATGTCTGAGGGTCGTGACCACCACCGTCCAGAATCCTTTCTTTTATTATGGCACGCCATCTATTTCTGTCTTCGGCATCGTGCATCGCTTTATACACCGTGGTGTCTAGCGCAGCTCGGATCTGGTCGGACCAACGTTTCGGAATTCGGCCTCTAGATCGATTGCCCTCTACTTTTCCTGTAACCTTTAGTTTTTCCAGGTTGTCTGAATGTTTACGGGCAATGTGGCCAAAATACTCAAGAATTCGTTTCATGCATATAGTAGATAATCTTGTTTTAATTCCAAGTTGCTTAAGTATCGAAACATTGGTCCGGAAAGCTGTCCATGGTATGCGGAGCATCCTTCTCCAGCACCACATTTCGAACGCATCTATACGCCTCCCATCATCAGTCTTCAGAGTCCACGTCTCAGCTCCATATAGAAAAATAGAGAAGACTAGAGTCTGCACCAGCCTTAATTTGGACTTTAAACTGATTCCTCTATTCCTCCAAGCCAAGCTTCTGAAGCCGAAACATAGCGCTTTTTGACATTCCAATGCGTCTTCGTACGTCTGTTTCACATGAGCCGTTATTGCTTATAGTGGACCCGAGGTAAACAAACTCATCAACCACTTGCAAGCCCAGCACGCCAGTGAAACTTAGAGTGTTGGCACGATCAACCACCATGATTTTCGTCTTCGCCTTGTTGATGGAAAGGCCTAATTTGTTACTAATTAGCTCCATTTTTGCCAGCAGAATCGACATTTCGGTCTCACTTGCGGCCAAAAGTGTCGTGTCATCGGCGTATCTGAGGTTTGTGATCTTTGCCCCGCCAATACGCACACCTCCATCCCAGTTGTCACAGGTTTGACGCATAATATATTCTCCGTACGCGTTGAAAAGAATCGGTGACAGGATGCAGCCCTGGCGGACACCCTTACCAAAATGAAAAGGCTGAGATGTGACTTCACCAATCCTGACAACACCTCGACTGTTGTAGTACAAAGTTTGCAGTAAGGACGTCAGATGTTTGGGTACACCAAGATCTGCAAGTACTTTCTATAATTATTCCCAGTTGACGCAGTCAGCTTTACTGTAATCAATGAAGCACATAATGACTGGTACGTTGTATTCCCGTGCTTTTCTATCAGTTGTCTCACGTTAAGAACCTGTTCTCTAGTGCCCTTCACAAAACCTGTTCTTGAGGTATTTGCGTATCCAAATAATGCCGAATGCGATTGTTCAGTATGTGAAGCAGAACTTTACTAGCATGAGAAATAAGTGACAGAGTGCGATAGTTGTGACATTGTCTAGTGGAACCTTTCTTGTGTAACGGGAGTATTATGGACTTTGTCCAGTCATCAGGCCATTCTCCAGTACTCCACACTAAATTGCATATGGCATGCAATACATCAATGCCACTATCTCCCAAATATTTCAGAGCTTCAGCTGTAATAGCGTCGGGGCCTGGTGCTTTACCGTTTTTGAGAGATCGAAGTGGTGCTACAATCTCAGAACGAATGATATCTGGTTCCATCTAACATCTTTCAAAGTTCCAAGCCGTGTCCAAGGTATTCTGCGTTGGGTTTCTGTACAACGACTCACAATATGAACGCCATCTCTCTGCGATCTCGTCTATTTGGTGTAAGAGACTCCCCTAGTCATCTTCAATTACCCAACTTTTCGGTATAAATTTATCTGTGAGCTGCCTCACTTTCCTGAAGAGATCTGCAGTCTGATATTTGTGAAAGTGGTTTTCAATTTCAAGGCATATCCCATCTATAAAGTTGTTTTATACGACCTACAGCTTGCATCTATCTCTTTACAAAGACGACGGTATTCCTCTCTGACTTCTGGATTCTGTAGTCCTTTAATCTTAAGGTCCTTCCGATGTTGGTGAGCATCCACGTGCTATCGGATATCCATGTTGATTTCTTAGAATCCTTTTCTGGAGTCTTTTAGCTCATTCAATGCCTCGTCAATTAGAGTCTTCAGGTGAGTCCACAGAGCATCTGCATTGCTGTATTGGTCCGCAATTACACCCGCCAGCCGATCGTTCATAGACTTTTCCAGCAGTTTGCATTCCGTTGGATTTAGATGTTTGGGAAGAGCTTTGGGACGCTTTCGTGGTGCCTTAAGTCGAAGCGCAAACCTAGCAACAAGTAAATTGTGGTCTGAACCACAATCTGCCCCGGGATACGTCTTCACGTTGTTACAGATGATCTCAGCGGGAATTCAAGAAAATATAATCAATTTGATTTCTATACCTGTCACCTGGAGATCTCCACGTGTATAGACGTCTGGGATGATGTTGAAAACATGTATTCAGGATGGTTAGATTCCTGCTAGCACAAAAGTCTAAAAGTCTTATGCCACGCTCATTCCTAATTCCTAGGCCATACCTTCCGACAACATCCGAAGATGGTCGTCATCTCTAGTGCTCCCAACTTTTGCATTAAAATCACCGAGAATCATAGTCATCTCTCGACCCGGGATTGCAGCCAACACTTCTTCAAGTTTATTGTAGAAACGTACCACTTCTGCTTCTGAATCTGGCGTAGTACTTGCTGGAGCATAAACTTGAACGATGTTCATTAAGCAGGCTTGGTGTTAAGCTTTACAGTGATGATGCGGGCCGATATTGGATTATATCCAAGAACGAAACGGTTCATTTTGGGGCACCATAACTGCAACTCCATGCTCACTAGAGTCAACGCAACCTGAAATACATAACATTGCCTTCAGCAGTTTCAAAATGTCCCTTCCCTCTCATATGAGTTTCACTAATGCCTTATAGACTAAGCCCTAAATTGTTCATTTCCTTTTCCACTAAGGTCAACTTTCCTGGTTTCAGTAATCCTCTGACATTCCAGGTAGCAATGAGGTGGTGGCCTCGCAGCGATTTCCTGCCTGCGGTAATCGGATGTGCAGTGTATAAAGGTGCACTATTATGCAAGGTGATATCTTTCGAAAGAGCTTCGGTAGCATATTGCACACCATCAGCCCGGGTACTGAATGGCGTCGAGTGTTAGTCGGGTCGTCCAACAAATCGCAATCTTTCCTGGTCGTATTCATGGTGGTGGTGGTTTTCTTGGGAAAATACTACTCGGTGGGGCCCCACGTCCTTCCGGCAACACTTTTAGAGGGTATTTACTCCTCAAGGCTCATGAAGCCTCATTCATCCGGCGATGGGCGTAAGGTTATACCGCCTTTGCTCGGTCGCCATTGCCTCGTCTGTTGTCTAGCAGGGAGCACCGCGGCGACCCGTGTGTCGCCGCCGCTAGCTATTCTGAAAAGAACCACTAACGCGGGCAGGTGAGGATGGCATTTGGGTCGGATAGATGTTAAACTCCGTTCACCTTACTCCCCTTACACTTTCATTACATAAAAACAAAATACTGCCTGACGTAGTAACACTAATGGTGTTTTGTACTGTAGAAAGATGTAAACGGAAAAAATTGATTATAAAAACAATAAAATATTACTTACACAGTTTATCAGCAAAACAATAGTGAATTGCAAGAATCTTAATACTACGAGGATCAAAAGAAAATAATGTTTAGTATTCCAATATTAAGTAGTAGTTGTTAGAATGTAACCTCAAATTAGATAAGATACTTTATCGCTGCGTCGCGATGCGGGCTCGAGATTTTGTTGTCTTTGTTTTATCGGCAGACTTTGCTTCTTCCTGACTTGTAGAGGATTGTTCGGGGATGGACTGAAGATCCGCCATGGTGAATATACGGTACCTAATGCTGTCACTTGTCAGTACGTATATACAGCCATCTCTGGTCCAACATTTTGAAACGCCGAAACGTTTGCGAGCTGCTAGAAAAACTTCATGCCTTACTTTGGTTAAAAACTCGGACAAAGTTGTCCCAGTTCCTTTGAAAGAAGTTTTCGATGCCCAGATGTCGTCACGAAGGCTGAGCTCTTTAAATTCAACTAGCAAGGGTCTGGGTTTATCTTTTATTTTACCCATCCTGTAACACCGAGTCAAACTTTCTTGGGCAATGGAGACCTTTGCGTGTTGTAAAGATTTTATTACAGTTTCTGGAACATTCTCCTTTTTTTCCTCAGGGACACCATGGATAAGCAAAATTCTGCGACGGTTATATGTCTCCAGCCGATCACAATCCTTGGAGACAAGTTGTACCTGTCTCTGCAAGTTCTGAAGTGCACTCAGGACAAAAGTTTTGAAATTTTCGAAAACCGTGGCCAGTGGAGAGGAGGGAGCTACAGGTGCACTAGCTTTATGGAGCTCTTGTTGGAATGCTGCAAGACTAGACTGAAACATTGCTGTCATTTCCTCCATTGACTGTTCGATGGACTTCATATTTTAAAAAAATAAATAAATATGCTCTTCTGTTTACATTTTGTGTTGGGTGAAATATTATATACTGCTGGGGAAGGTAACTTAATCAAAATATGATTCTTCCATAAAGTTTTACTGTTTTAGGAAATAACTATAAATAAAATAAAATACGAGCACAAGAACGTTGTTGTATTACTTTCTACGCCTACCCGCGAAAGAGATACTAATGTATGAATTTATATTTAATTCAAAGATATTAATCTTGAAAAAGTGTTAGGCCGTGAGGAAATTCCCTCTCCTCTGTGAAATAGCTAAAAGAAAGGAGTGGGAGAGTCGCTTCTACTCTCTATTAAGAGGGAGTCTCTAACCTAAAAAGTGTCACTTCTGAGGCCTTTTGCGATGTTGCTGCTAGCATGATATATTTTTATTTTGTCGCCGTCTTAGTGTCTAAGCTAACTGTTCCATATTTATCATATATTCATAAATATATCATATAAACTTCCATGACTAGAGAAAAACCTATTCATCACACTAATGTTCGCTACTTGCGGGATTCGAAATACAAAAATTTAACTACAAAGGCAGAGTAACATAAACTTGGTCGTCAGGTCGTCAGTAGGATTATTCCCTTAACAAAACATAATTTATATGGGCTAAAATATGATGCTTTAATAAAAGGCTCAAAGAAGCTAGTATTTAAACGAGTTAAGCTTAAAGAAGCAGATGTAAGGAGGTATTTGTGTAGGAATATTAAAATATTGCAAAAATACTAGGTACTAGGTTCTGCCCGCAAATTCATCCGCGCAGTAGCACGGAAATAGCTTGCTTAAAAGGTACTTGCAAGCCTTCTAAGTTACTTATTCATGTACATCATTTATATCATTATTAATGTAATTTAATCGTTCGCCCGTGACATTAGGTTTTTAAAATTTCTCATTAAAATAACGACAAAAAGTTCACCATAGCTTACATACATATATACATATGTAACGGCCTATTAAAGTCCACTGTAGGCCATAGACTTCTCCAATAGGGAGGGTTTGCCATAATGGCCACGCATGGCAAGCGGATTGGCGATTGCTGTCGCAGGCCTCATCGCACCTCAGTCTCTGCTGCCCAACTTCGGTCTAATTATTTTGGTGTAATATTTTTTGAGATGGTTATCACGCCATCTATCGGTTGCCATAACAATATTCTCGGTTGTTTCCCTTTGTCGCCTTTTACCCACGGGAAGAAAGGGAGTGGCAATATTCTTACACCGTTACCACACGGTACCACCATAGCTCACTTTTTTAAAATTCATTTAAAAATTGCTTCATAATTGAATATTAAATATTTCATTATAGTTATTTTATTTTTATTTCCACAATTAAGCACTTAATGGTTTTTTTTCATTCCCATTAGTAGAGCAATAGCTAAAAAGGACAATTCAACAAAAGGATTAGGTCACTTCACGTACCATTTTCGGTCGGGAATCAAATCCTAGACCCGTAGCTCGAAAGTCAATGACAACTACTCATGTAAACAATACAACTCTTTTTATTTGCTTGATGTAGTGGAAATCGAAACGTTAAAACCAGAGTAATATTCAATTAAAACGCAGAAACGCGATGAGTATCCATCCGCTACTGGCATTGTTTAACATTCAATAGATATTATGCATTCATTAAATTGCGATATACATAGTTTTATAACCAAATCAAATCAATCATTTATTCAATGAAAAAAAAAGAAACTTGTGTTTATCGCTATATTTTATTTACCACCGTGTCGCAAGGAAGTTTTTCTGCGGGTAAGAACTAAGCAAAAGAAACTCCTTATCTTCTTTTCAGTCAGTCTTTTTTATAGTGTCATCAACCTGTAAAAGTCCTCTGCAGGTCATAAGCCTCTAGACGGATTGGCGATCGCATTACCCAGATACAGCTTAGACACTGCTGCTTGTCATCGGTCTGCCGAATTTTAATGCGGTACTTATAAACATGGTTAGCTCGCCAACTGTCGGTAGACAATTGCATTTCTAACTGGCTTTTCCCGTAATCGCCTCTTACGACACTCACGGAGAAGGCTTGCTATTATTCCTACGCCGATACTACAGTGAAAGTAAAAGAAATAAGAAATAGACATTATTGTAAGTGGTCATTTCGACATGTTACACAAGATGGTCGCCAATGACGAATTATTTTCTATAGATTTGAAAGTGTTGATGGATTTCCTTATTTCCTTTCAATTATTAACAGGCGTATACACATAAAAAATTATAAATAAAAAAATTAACAAGGCCTATAACAACGTCAGCGTGATGTTAATCAATTCAAAGCAAGAGGTTTCTACGGTGTTTCGTCATTAAGCAATCTCAAATGTGATAAGAATTTTTGCTCTCCAAACTTTTCGAAAATGTTTTAAATTTATATGATATACCACTACTTAATTAAATCTAAATTAAATATAATTTTATTATATAACAAACATAAAAATCACAGAAAGAAAACAAAGAGAGACAACAGTACAATGGGCGGCCTTATCACTAAAAGTGGTCTCTTCCTGGCAACCTTTGGATGGACAGGAACTAGACTATAATAAGAGGACGGTGGCGTACATATAAATAGACAGAAACAAAACTAAAGATATATTACACACACAAAAATTACACATACTTACATATTATATTAACGTGAATTTAAAATACTTCAATACTTCATATAAATTTACATATAAGTCTTTAAGTTACTTTAATCAAGAAGAGCCGTAGTAGCCTAGTGGTCGGGCAATTGGTGGATACATGAGTGACACAGGTTCGATTCTCAGACCGGAGCGACTGTAATACTTTATCACTAGCTTGGCACTCATTGAAAAACTCGTTTCCCCGCGATGTTTTCTTTCACGCAGTTTTTTATTTTCGACGAATAACTTTCAACTCTGTGTGTTATAAGTTATAGTTTAATATCTGTGTTTCTGATTCATCGTACATACGTGGTATCGTAGCACTTAAGCGAATAGATTAATTTTGATGTTGTTTTTCTTTTTGAAAGCTGATGCGATATGGTCATAGGCTATATCAGTTTTTCTTTTTGGAAGCTAATATATTGTGGTTCTAGGTTATGTTTTATGAAGACCTCCTTTTAAAGTAGTTAAAAAACTCCCGATGGTCTTTTGAAAGAAAGATGAATTGTATATTGTTAATAATGTAATTTCTTTATTATTTTTCGGAATATAACTAATTGAGTATCTCCAGTAGAGTAGATCTTTAGAACCTTAAAATTCCAAATATGTTGCCAATTATAAGGCACTTAGTACCTATAAAGTTGTCTTTCACGGCTGGCCATATAAGTAAAGCACCTCATTGGACAGTGAAAATGGTTGATGATTCATTAGGCAAACGATTATATTGGGAATGGTTAAGCAAGTTGAAAAAGTAATAATTTGGCAGTTTATATTCACATAACTAATAATCGATTGCGAAGACCTACTCGCTGCAGATAACCTTGTACAAGCAAACATAAGTGTAGGTTCATAACAGTAGGTTCATAAGATAAAGATTGTAATCATAGAGTACATAATTACTTTATTATATAATGATATATACTTAGTAGTTATATAGTATAATTTGGACTGGAATATAATTTAAAATAAAACGTTTTTTGGATTATATCGCGTTTTTAATTAGTTTTTAGAAACTATTTTTATTTCCCGAAGTTTCGGATGCTTTACAGCAACCAGTTTAAGCAATTTTAATTCGCGTAAATACAAGAAATCATTACTGGAATATAATGTTTGATATTGAATATTGGTAAAAGATGCCGCCTTTTTTAAACAGGTATTTCTTTGATAGACGAAAAAGTCAAAAAATGTTTTATAATTATCAATTTAAAAAACACACAGTTCACGTTACCTTAATAAAATAAAAATAAATATGTTCACGCAATTCCCAATACAGGGGTAGACATAGGCCTAGTCTGGACAATTAAGTCCCTTCGACCCACCTTCCACCGAAGATGTTATCGGCACAACGTGACAGGTGGTGAGCCCGTCGCCGTCTTTATGTCCAAGCCAACGACATAATCCGTACATAAGTTTTTGAAAAACCTAGTCTCTTGACTCAAAATTCCGACCACCCAACCACTCGGCTATCGTGACTTCAATTTAAGATCAAAAGTTAATTAGTTATTTAACATCAAAATTAATGTTATAAGGTGTTGAGGTAGACTAACTATCAAAGACCATGAGGGTAAATTACTTGAAGAGGGGAGGATCAAGAATATTCGGATACCTAGACGTGCATGTATGAAGAAAAAATATTTTCACGCCATTGCCGCTTGACGATCAGGTCTGTTTCGCCACCCCGTTAGAAATGATACATGAAGATCATAAATAAAGTCTACAGAATTATAAAGTGAGTTACGAATTAACACTGCTAACGTAAATAACAGGTATTCGTTTTAAGCAAAAAGGGTACGGTAATAAAATTTTATGTCGGGAAAACCTTACGTGGGAAGTAAAATACAAATTGCGTTCAACCGTTTTCATTGATTTGCTAATAAAACACTACGCTGTGATTCGGGTGCTTGTTCGAACTCAATATTGCACGCGATTGCTGCCCGCTCTTCAAAGGCCTATTAATTTGATTAGAAAAACAAAGTCAAATGATTAAATGTTACAATTTTTCTGTTATTTTCCAAATGCTACATTAGTAATTTTATAGTTTATACTTATAATTTTCACACATATTGGTACTATTTGCGCTGCACATACTGGTTGTAGAGTACAAAATAACCAAGACTTCTGACGGAGGAAAAAAAACTTTTTTTTTAAATATAAATTTTTTCCTGTGTGGGTAGACGTAACGTGAACACGCAAAAAGTACGCTCTCTGTTATTTTATAATTTAAATTAATAATTAAGTTTAATTTAAATAAATATATGCATTAATTTGGTTCTATAACCCACTCGCAACCACTGAACATTAATTTCTCCTGTCTGCAATCAACAATATTTCCCTCAAACTCACTATGGATACTCAACTTATAAACAACTTGGAAAAACTCGAAAAATTGTTTGGTACTCGTGTGCATGAGTATGAAGAGAAGCTGCAAAAGGTTTCTGCTGGTACAAGCTCTATACAACCCGACATCACAACACTGTCCCGTGAGTTCTCGGAATTTAAATCATTTGTGTGGCAAACCCTGTCTACCATGAAAACTCAAATTGAGCTTCTCTCCCTTGGGCTAGACAGGCATGAAATAGCCATGAGAAGAAAGGTGCTACTTTTCCATGGGATTCCTGAAAAACAAAACGAGAAAGTACATGATGTGGTGCATGAAATGTTAACCAACAAATTACAGTTGTCAGATATATCAGTAGAACATTTACATGTTTGTCACCGTTTAGGTTCGTCTGGGAATAAGATTCGGCCTGTTCTAGTCAGATTCCTTCACATGGAGCACCGTCACCTTGTGTGGGATAACAAAACCTCTTTGAAAGGCACTGGCTTGACGGTTTCGGAATTCCTTACCAAGACTAGACATCGTGTTTTTATTACAGCCCGCAATCATTTTGGTGTCAAACAATGTTGGACAACGGAAGGTAAAATTTCCATATCCCTTCCCATTTTCGACCTATTTCGATCTTACCTTTTCTTGCCAAAGCTCTTGAGCATGTAGTCCAAACCCAGCTATCCTCTTTTCTATTATCTAACTCAATACTAAATCCTTTTCAATCCGGTTTTCGGCCCGGTCACAGCACCGTCACAGCTTTAATAAAAATCACGGACGACATTAGATGGGCAATGGTAAATAAAAAACTTACTTTGCTGGTGTTGCTTGACTTCAGTAACGCATTCTCTACAGTTGATTTTGATATTCTCTTGGCAATTCTTAAATCTATTAACATTTCTTCTACTGCTATAAAGTGGTTTGATTCTTATCTTCGGGGTCGATCGCAGCGTGTTCGCATTGACGATTCTTTCTCTGATTCTTGTGAACTAGTTGCTGGTGTGCCTCAGGGTGGCGTTCTTTCTCCTCTCCTGTTTTCGGTTTTTATTAACTCGGTTACTTCTGTCATTTCTTCCAACTTCCATCTTTACGCAGACGACTTGCAGCTTTATCATAATTTTCTCCCTGCACAAACTGATCTGAAAAAAGTCACGATAGCCGAGTTGTTGGGTGGTCGGAATTTCGAGTCGAGAGACCCGAGTTCGATCCCCAGGTGGCAGTACCAATGAGTTTTTCAAAAACTTATGTACGAATTTCATCGTTGGCTTGGACATAAGGGCGGCGACAGGCTCACCACCTGTCACGTTGTCCCGAAAATATCTTCGGTGGAAGGTGGGTCAAAGGGACTTAATTGTCTAGACTTGACCTCTGTCTACCCCTGTATTGGGAATTGCGTGAAGATATTTATATTTATTTACAAACTGATCTTGCAGTCTCGTTAATGAATAAAGACATTAATCAGATACTCAATTGGTCTAAATCTTTCGGGCTTGAAAACAATGCCAGAAAATCGCAGGCTATAATCATAGGAAACAGACATGGGCGTAATTTGTTGGATTTCACTTCGATATCACCAGTAAAATTAGACAACACTGTTATACCCTATACTGATACGGTGAAGAATCTTGGGGTAATTATCGACTCTAACCTGACGTGGAATGCTCATGTTAATGAAGTAAATCGCAAAGTTCACTTTTCTTTTCATTCGCTGAGGTGCCTTCAAGGTTTTTTGCCCTTAAGAACTAAGATCTTCCTAGCCCAGACTTTAATCTAGCCTATCATAGATTACGCTGATGCCTGCTACTTGGATGCTACAGAGGAGCTTCTGAATAAGCTTGAGCGCCTGCAAAATCTTTGCATTCGTTTTATTTTCGGAATACGCAAGTATGACCATGTTTCACATCTTCGCAAAGATCTCAAGTGGCTCCCAATTCATTTTCGTAGGAACACTAGGATTTTATGTCTACTGTTTAATATTTTGCACCTCTCATCATCCCCGTCCTACCTTCGTGAGCGATTTTACTTCGCTCGTCCATCCCATGTCCCCTGCAGAACCCATCTACAAACCCTTCTTAAATTTCCTCCTCATAAGAGCGCGTCATATTCATCCTCCTTTTCTGTTCATGCAGTAAAATTGTGGAATGCTCTTCCGCAAAATATTCGCGATTGCAAAACCATTTCTCTATACAAGAGAAGAGTCAAAGAACAATATATGTCATTGATACTCTTATTATTGTATTTTATATGCATATGTATCTTATTATTATTTTTGTCTGTAGGTATTTGTATGTATTTTATTTGTATATATTATATATGTATGTTTATATATGTATGTATGAATATGGTGTATGTGTATGTTTGTATATATGTAGTTGTACACGCGAAATCTACCTTTACTTTTACCCACATTCCAGTCACAGGTCTGCTGGAAGAAATTTCTTAAGAAATAAGCAGTGCCTTTGTACAAATGTTTTCCTTTTATTACATTTCTTCTTTTTTATTTTTGTGTGTACATAAATTAATAAATAAATAAAATAAATTTACTATATATTTAATTGATACGCATAAAAGACCTCTACGTTCTTCGGAGACTCTTACGCTCTCAATTCCACTTCACCGCTCCGGTTTCACTTCATCCTCGTTTGCTGTACGAGCTACGCGACTTTGGAATGCACTACCTGAAACTTTGAGACAACGCTCCAACAAAGTTACATTTGAAAAGTATGTTAAAGAACATTTTTTGAAAGGCGTAAAGAATTCCTCAGTTGGCGTCATCATCTTAGTTAATCAGTCTTAGTAGCTAATTTCATCATCATATGTTTTTTATGTATATATGTATATTTGTGTATATATACTTTATATACATATATATATATATATATATATATATATATATATATATATATATATATATATATATATATATATATATATATATATATATATATATATATATATATATATATATATATATATATATACAACATATACATACTAATAAAAGTGTACAATATTTAAATATATAACTACATAACACAAAAACATTAATTAAGACGTTAATGATGATGACAATTCAGGAATTTTAAATTTTTGCATAAAATGAGCCTTAATGTTCTTTTAAAAGTGGTGGTTATTGAAGGGTTGTCTTAACTTTTCTGGCTGGGCATTTATGATGTTTGATAAATTTTACTTATTTTTTACATTTTTAGATCTTAAACTAAAATAACTAAATTGGTGAAATAGTACATAGGCTGCTTATTTTTTCCACATATTCAAATGAGATATGATACCTCCTATATCTTTCGTCTACCTTCAAAGTACTATATGTTGAGCTTTATAATTATGTTTCTGCATCATTTTTGAGACTAAAGTTTTTTTATATTTAAGTTTTTTATAGTGTTACGAATTCTTTCTAGTAGGTTGTTTTAGGAAAGAAGATTTGCCACGCTGCTCTTTACGAGCGGCTTACTGATCACAGACACTGACATTATATAAAGTACGCTATAGAGTGTTAGGTTCAGGTTATATAGTTTGATGTTCACTGACTATATAGTTTGAACTTAGGAGCATAAAACTCGAACACGACAACAATCTAAAGATAGATTCGAATAGACCACCTCCGTGGACGTGTGGCGTAAACACTGGTTTTCAATGTGTCGCCATCTAGAGGTCCCGGGTTCGATTCCCGGTCGGGTCACTGTAGAAAAACCACTTTTTCTACATTTTCTCGGGTCTGGGTGTTTGTGATGCCTTCGTTGTTTCCGATTCCCATACCACAAGTGCTTTAGCATCTTAAATTGGGATCGGAGCAATGTATGTGATGTTGTCCCTAGCTATATATGTATTTATTTATTTATTTATACTAGCCAGAATTTTAAAATAATAAATGAAAACTATTTGTCAAAGTCCGCTCATTATCTAGTATTTTTAGCAATACATTCTTCTTTAATTTACTTATCTTCCACTCTTTATATTTCACGTAAAAATGTAGCAAAAGATATATTTGTGGTACTTTTGATAGGTTCTAATGAAAAAGAACAAATGCCATAGAAAATTGGTTTATAGCTATGGCATACCCCTGCATCCTGGACCGACTCCAATATCTAGATTTTACATAAGTTTAAGAAAATATGCTAATGTTAGGGGCAGAAGCAGGGCATTAAGTCGATGGTTTCTCAAATACCTAAATCATCTTAAATTAGCCCGTATTCCTCCTGATGTATTCAATTTCTATTTAGGAAGAAAATGTGCCCAAAGGAATTTAACATACAAGTTACAAAGTTACATTCCGTCCAAACTACGAAAGTTTGTATATTAAACTTTGGCAATTAAAATTTTGTAAACTTCCTACGCTGCATGCTTGCAAATTGCCATCAAAAAATTTTATTTGTTACTGGATATTTACCGAATTATAAAAGTCTCGTCACCCAACTGCATTTTTGGGACTTCTTTAGTCGCCTCTTACGATATCTAAGGAAAAAAAGATAATGACATACTCGTATTATAATACTAATAAACGATAATAAATATTTATTGGTACAAAAAAATTACAATGTGCTGGTAGGTAAA
Source organism: Sericinus montela (assembly GCA_029286605.1). NCBI lineage: Eukaryota > Metazoa > Arthropoda > Insecta > Lepidoptera > Papilionidae > Sericinus > Sericinus montela. The sequence continues at coordinate 229,756 of JAGSMR010000205.1, forward strand.
TGTCCACTGTCACCACCAGGTATAGATCTGTGTTTTAGGTCTACTGTACTCTCCTTAAACAAAAATATCATATAAACTACTTTTTACATTTCACAAAGGTATATTTTTTATTTTTATATACTATTTTTTTATGTTTTTATCTTCACTTTTGATGTAACTTAAAGCACATAAACTTTGTTTTGTACTCCAAGTAACAATTTTTTTTATAGAAAAGGGAGGCAAGACGAGCAGGTGGCTCACGTGATGGTAAGTGATTACCGCCGCCCATGAACACCTGCAATACCAGAGGCATAGCAGATGCGTTGCCGGCCTTTGAGAATACCCCCCGGTATTCTGTGAGGTCGTGGTACTTCCCCGGTCGAACCGGATCATTCATGCAACAACAAAAGCTGATGCTTGGCTCTACCACTGTAACAATATATACCTAAAGAGCATCGAAAGTAGTTACGAGCCTGCAGCATGTTGGTGTCATGTCATGTAAGGTTTAACCCATCAGAACATTGGACAACGTGATGGTGAACACTTAAAGCTGAAAATAACAACGCCTTTGACAACGAGATGATGGACTCTCTGTTCGATATATGTTTGACACGGCTCAGTAAGTAAACTAACAGAGAAAGCATCTAATGAAGGGACTATTATGTCGCTAGCCCTCTTGTGCTCATAAGATTAATGAACTACGCTTCAAAGATGTAGGAAAAAACATAACCGTCTATGAAAGAAAGTAATACTGATCCAAGAAAGAAAGTAACAAGAGTGACACAGGGTCAAACGCGCCAGCACCACTGAAAGAATTGTTAAAATTTTACTACGTGGGTTTAGGTGCCGAAGAGGTAGACTTTTCCGAGTTCCGGCGCGTCTAGCCAGGAGGAAGATGGAGAGGATGCGTTATCTCACGGGCAGGAGTTACCTAAGGTGGGCTGCGCAGGTGGGGTCGCGAATTCTATAGTAATACCCCATATTTAGGTCGCAGGTGTTCATGGCTGCGGATGCGAATGACCCTTATTTCAATAATTATAATAAAATAATCAATACATTCGTTTCAGAGCCATGCTTATTCAAATACAAAACAATGAATTAATTAAACTCATATAATATACGCCTCAATTTTAACGATGAACTCTAGAACCGATAGCAATCCCATACGTACTACGAGTATATAAGGCACGAGAGAGATTATTCAGATTAGTTAAAATTATCTTATTTGATCTTATTGTTAAGGCACAGAAAAAGAATTCTTTGTGGAAATCTTTCGGGAAGATATATTTTCAGCAGTGTATTTTTGACAGGCTGTAATGAAGAAGAAAAAATGCCATAGCAAGTTAGTTGCCATAGTAAGCCTGACAAACTTCCTGGATCCAACTTTCATATCTGGATTTCATTAGAATTGAAGAAAATATACCTATGGTAGGACCAGAAGCACTCTTCTCTCATTTCTCGAAAACTTAAATCATCTTAAATTCACTCGTTTAATAAAGAAATTGTAACATACAAATTTCCAAAATGATATTCCGTCCACACCACGAAAGTTTGTTTATTAGACTTTGCTAATTTAAATTTTGTAAATTTCTTCACGCTGCGCGCTTGCAAATGGCCGTCAAATTATTTTATTTGAGCTTCAATATTTATCGAATAACAAAAGTTACGTGAAAATTCACGATAGCCGAGTAATTGGGTGATTCGAGTCAAGACATACGAATGAGATCCTCAAGAGGTAGGACACCAATGATTTATTTAAAAATTTATGTACGATTTATATAGTTGACTTGGTCATGCAGAAAGCAACAGGTTTACCACCAGACACGATTTCCCAAAGCAACAGGTGCACAGGTGAATTATAGGTCGCAAGGGTCAAAAGTCACGATAGCCGAGTTATTGGGTGGTCGGAATTTCGAGTCAAGAGACCCGAGTTCGAACCCCAGGTGGCGTGACGTGGCTCGTATCAATGGGTTTTTCAAAAACTTATGTACGAAATTCATCGTTGGCTTGGACATAAAGACGGCGACGGGCTCACCACCTGTCACATTGTCCCGAAAATATCTTCGATGGAAGGTGGGTCGAAGGGACTTAATTGTCACAAGACCTCTGTCTACCCCTATATTGGGAATTGCGTGAAGATATTTATTTTTAAGTCATGCATATTAAGCGTTAATTTGTCAAGAGATTCAAAATTCCAACTGATGCGTGTAAGACACGTTGGCTCAGAGGTAAGATCGTTTCCACGGTTCGGCAAAGGTTGCGAGTTCGCCAGAATCTCGCCCATGCCAGGGAAAATTTTAAAAACATTTTTCTATATAAGTAAAGAGATGCCATAATAAAGTCTACAAGAGGGAGGCCCGAATCAATGAAATTATTGAAAATCACAGGTACAAACTTTCACTACCAGTAGCTGTTCTGGTGTTGCAGACGTACATTGGCAGCAAATGTCCCAAACCAATAGGTAACTGATGATTACGAAATTATTTTAAAGGTTAACGTTTTAGGTTATTTTATCGCCTCGATGTTAATATATTTTTATGTACCGACAAAGTTGAAAAAAAAAAGCCTAAATGGACTTGACATATAAATGTTTCACGGTGGTGCCATCGACTTAAGAACATTCCACTCACTTTCTTCTAAGAGGTGTCGTAAAAGGCGACTACTGGAACAGCCTCAACAGTATCAGGCAACCGACAGTCTGCCTTAGACTTGGTGTCTAGTCTCGACCTCTGTCTACCCTGTATTGGCAATTGCGTGAAGATATTA